>PVHP010036941.1:0-17724 GCA_004024765.1 Zapus hudsonius
AGTATTTATGACAGAGTAGGGAGATGGTGATTTTGAGGCCAACCTGAGCTATAAACTGAGACCCTGTCTCCATTTGTTTTTAAACTAGGTAAAAACACACTAACTGTATTACATTCTAAGCATTATGCTATAAACCAAGTTAGTGGAGAACAAAACTGACATGGAGCACACCCCTCCTCCTCCACTCTCTAGTGGGGGGCTGGCCCTCCAGGTCCTGGCTTGCTGCTTCCTGCTTCCTGTGCATGCCCCCTCCTCTGCGTCAGCCACTTCTGAACCTCTCCAACCTCTCACTTTCTCAAAACCCCCTCTCTCGGGCAGGTCACCCTACTAGCCTGCCCCTCTGCCACTCTCTCTCCAGACCTCTCATCAGCTCCTGTGGAAAACAAATCAGGGAAAAATTCTACTCCGGCTCCAGCTGCTGTGGGAAATGCCTTCAGTCAGGGTTATGGGAGAGTAGCAGTGCTACCCACGGATCCAGATTTTGGCAGGGAGGAGCTACACACCCAGCCCTGAGCCACTTCGGCAAAGAAGGGAGTCACCACTCACTTCAGGTTCACAAGGAAAAATAATCCTTAAGAAAAGCTGGTGAAGTGTGTGGGGGGGAAGCTGTGCATCGGGGGGCTAGGGCATCAGGTGAGTCAGAGTGTTTAGAGGTGGGGTGCTCTAGGCAGGTGAGATAATGGGCAAGCTTGGGCCTAGTGCTGTCAGTGAGTTTGGGGCTTGGGCAACCCAATTCGGTGCGAGTCAAGGTGTGACTGGTGAAGAGATTGGTATAGTCTGGACTGGAGCTCTAGGGGTGCCAGGCCCTGCACAACCCAATCCACTGAAGGGACTGGTGGGGCTGGTATGGAGAGTAAGCACACAGGCGTCAATGTATGTGGGCCTGGCTGCTCCAGACTAACACAGAGTAGTGTGTGTCAGGGGACAGGGCACTCAAGGCTAGAGAGGTGTTTGGTGAGTTTGAGCCTAGTATTACCATGGTGTTTGGGGTCTGTGCATCCTGAATTTGGTGAGGGACAAAGCAGGTTGGGGACAGGTGTGTCCCAGGCTGGTGAGAAGCTTGGTGTATCTGGGATCTGAGCTCTGGGGACGTCAGCATGACCAGCACCTGTGCATTGAGTCTGGTTTTGTGAGCAGTAAGGGTGGCACCTGAACACTCATGGTACCAGTGTACTTAGGATGGGGTTCTGGGAACATTAGTGCATGCGAAGCCTGGGAAACCCAGACTGGAGAGAGTCCCTGAGCGTTTGGGCTTGGAGTGCTCATATGGCGGCAACAGGAACAGTGAGTCTGCGTCCTATTGCGGATGCCAGAGTGTTAGGGGACTGCACCCTAAAATGGAGAGGGGAGTGGCCTGTTTGGAGCCTGTCTACCCAATCTGTACTGCCCCAAACCAAACACAACTCAAGTGTCAGCCACCAACCCAGAGTAACGGTAACACCTGTAACCTACACAACCCCCACAAACCAAAAACAGATCAATCACTGAAGAAATAAGACTTTTATAGCCCACAAACTTCACACACACACCAAACCTGCCATCTGGTGCCCCCAGGGAGACTTGTTCCAAACCTAATTAGGGAGCAAAAGCTCTCTGGCAGGCACCTGCCAGGAAGGCATCAGGGTAACCTCAACAATCCATCCAACTGGGATATAGTGGAGGAAGAGGAACCAGTAGGAATGCTCTGGATCTGCCTGAACCACAGTGGAAAGATACAGTGGTGAATTCAGCTAGAGAAGTTCTCTGACCTTCAAAGAATCTTACATGCCGGCCACCAGTCCTGAATTGCTGTCACACCTGTGACCCCTGCAGCTTATGCACCTGTAGTATTGCAGTGCTGCCCTGATCCAAACAGAACCCAGAACAGAACACTGAGTGAAAACCCTACCGGGCCTACATTAGCTCCATCACTGAGAAAATTGGACCTTTATCCAGAAATGGGAAGATCCCAACACACACACACATACACACACACACACACACACTCACACACGCACACACACAAAAAAACAAAACCCACCACAATGCATCAAGCTAAAAGCCCCTCACCAAGGCCCTTAGTCCCACAATGGAAGTTGCCACTGAATATGTAGAGGTAACAACAGAAGTACAATCACAAAATGAGAGTAAACCTTAGGTCATAAAAGCAATGATACCTTGACCAAGATACTGGTTGAGCTGTAAACTGTCCAAAAAAAAAAACCCACAAATGAGATGAACAACACAAGCCTCGTCATCAGACTCAACTTAATTGAGAAAAATCAGAGCGACTTCAAAAGTGCAATAAGCAAAATGAGGATAAACCAACAATGGGAGGAGCTCGCTAACCAGTGGATTAAGTTTAATGAGGACAAAACCAAATGCAAGAATGAATTCCAGGAAACGTTATCAAAAACAAAACCAGAATGGAAACTAGAATTCACAGGAGAGATGGAGACTATGATCAAAAAATAACAGAAAACAAAAATCAGACAGATCTATTAAAAGCCTCTTTTGAATTCTTCAATCCCAGAGTTAATAACCTGGAGGACAGAACTTCAGACCTTGAAGATAGGACAGAAGAAACAAATAGGGAATCCAAAAACTTCAATAAATTAAAAAAAAACATGTGAACAAAATATGAGCAAAACAAAATATGGATACCCTAAGGAGACCAAATATCAGGATAACGGGTATACCAGAGGGAGAAGAAACCCAGGCCAAAGGCATAGATAACACATTCAACAAAATTATTGTAGAAAAATTTCCCATTTTTATAAGAGAAAGACTGGTCCTGATACAAGAGGCCACAGAACTCCAAACAGACAGGACCAAAGAAGGAACTCTCCAAAACATATCTTAGTTAAAATGTTAAGCATAGAAAGTAAAGAGAGTGCTCAAAGCAGCAAGAGAGAAACAACTCATCACACATAAAGGTAATCCTGTCAGATTTACCTCAGACTTCTCGGTGGAAACCATGAAGGCCTGAAGGGCCTGGAACAGTGCTCTTCAAGGCCTAAAGAATTATGGCTTCCAACTCAGACTACTGTACCTGGCAAAGGTATCCCTTAAAATAGATAGAGAAATGAAAATATACCATGATAAAAGCCAGCTCTACGATTATATGAACACAAAGCCAAACTTACAGAGGGTACTGCAGGAGATATTCTACACAGAAGAGACAGCCAATCACAAGAGCCCAATAGAGGACAAGCACAATAATCAAAATTAATGATTTCATAATAACTTATGAGATACCAGCCCTCATAAACCCTCCAACATGGCAGGGCTTAAAGCAAACCTCACAGTTAAAACTTTGAAAAAGACTTGTATAACAAAAACATTAAAATACATAAGAAGGAATTAGAGGAAGAAATGAAAAGATGGAAAGATCTTCCATGCTCCTGGGTAGGTAGAATTAATATTGTGAAAATGACAAAGTTTCTAAAAGCAATTTACAGATTCAATGCAATGTCAACAAAAAATCCTAGCTTCATTCTTCACAGACATAGAAAAAAATAATCTCAAAATTTATCTGGAATGGCAAAAGGCCACGGATAGCCAAAACTATTCTTAGTTTAAAAAAGCTCCTCAGGAGGTATCACCATTCTAGATCTAAAGATATACTACAAAGCCATAGTAACAAAAACATCATGGCACTGGCATAAAAACAGACAGACAGACCAATGGAACAGAACTGAATTCCCTGCTCTTAGTATGAGTAACTATAGTTACTTGATTTTTGACATAGGTGTAACAATGCTCACTGGGAAAAAGACAGCATCTTTAACAATTGGTGCTGGACAAGTTGGATAAATACATGTAAAAAAATGGAGCCAGACCCATTCCTCTGGCCATGCACACATCACCATTTCATTCTAGTGTTTAATCTAGTGCTGGACATAAAGTTGATATAACAAGTAAACATTTACTGGATGACAGCTTTTGCATAAATTATATTAGCTGCC
The DNA here is from genome assembly GCA_004024765.1 of Zapus hudsonius. Classification (NCBI taxonomy): domain Eukaryota; kingdom Metazoa; phylum Chordata; class Mammalia; order Rodentia; family Dipodidae; genus Zapus; species Zapus hudsonius. Next base: position 3,948 of record PVHP010036941.1, read on the forward strand.
AAAATGTAAATTTCAAATAATAGTTGTGTTCATTCTAGGAGATTATATAAAGAAAGAAATTGTATAGTCTTGTTAAATTCTAGAAAAGTTCAGTATAAAAAAAATCTATCGATATAACATTTTGGCCTAAAGGCATGTTAAAGGAGAGAGTCTGTGTAGTCAAGCAGGTAGACTCGGATTTGAATTCAATTCAGTTTCAATCTCCATCTCAAGGACTGACACGAAGTAGCCCCATGACAGTAAGGTGAGATGAAGGCTCCCAAGAGATCAGCTCCTCAGCTGCTATATCCCAGAACACCACAGCTCCCGGATGGCTTGGGACAGGGGCCGAGGCAGTGTGAGGAATTCACTGCAGATCATCAAAACCTCTAATGATTCATCAGAATCAAGGAAGCATTTTATTCCTCAAGCTGAAACCTGCTTGAAAATCCTCCAGAACCTGCTCAGTCGCTTCTCCTGTGAGTTCTAGGCTGAGGGAGGGGAACAGTGCTGTCTAAGTTTGTAGTACCCCTGTCATCACAAGCTCAGGATGGGAGATTTTCTTTGCATTATTATTACTTTTTGCTTGTATGTGTGTGTGTGTGTGTGTGGGTGGGTGGATGGGCTGGGGGATGGATGGGTGTGCCCTTGCAGTGGTCCATGTACTCATATATGTTGGCCTGAGCAGAATATTGGGTGTCCTGCTCCGTAGCTCTCCCCCTCCCCCCTTTTTCATTTTGAGCTGGAGTCTTTTACTGACACTTGAGCTTTTAGGTCAATTCTTTGGGCTTTTCTCCTTCTCCATATCTCATTGTGGATCTCAGGTTATGGGTGAATATGGCCATGCCCAGCGGTTTACAGACACTTAAGTGCTGAGCCATCTCTGCAGACCTCTCAGCATTCTTATGAAGGATCCTGTGGAAAAAGAGGCCAGTGCAGAGGAAGTAGGTGCATTTGCACTCAGAAATCAATTGGTCTCTGTTCTGCCACAGCACTGGATTCAAGGGAGCCTATGCAAACCATGGCTAAGAACTTCAGGCAAGACTACAAAAAGCAGTCAGGGATTTCAGAGAGGGGGCGGTTCTGGGAAGGGGCAACATTTTGAGTCTAATATGACACTGGGCATCCAGATCCATTCAGCTCTGGGAGAGAAACTTGGAGAGCAGATTCACTTATTGCCTTCTCCTGGCATGGCCCGGTGTTAAGAGAGAAAGCCTCCTCTGATTATTAGAAGGAATTTATATCCAACACAAATAGACTCCTCTGTGTTTTTCTCCTCATGTCCTTCATGTTTTCCCTTCCCTTTCAAGGTCAATCATATATTTGGAAGCTAATGTAATATTTAGTTAATATCTTCCCTTTCATAAATTGTTCCTTTATAAAGAATTTTCAACATCCTATATTTCCTGGCCAGCTTTTTCTAAGTAGTATAATTTCAAAAATGTTTCCGGAATCAAAAATACACTGAACTGGTCACAATATTCCTAGCATGAACCAGAGCAAAGCAGAAAAGAGAAAAATATCAATTTCCCTCTGGTCGCTCTCGTTTCTGCTAGCATAACTTAATTTTTCAAAGCGTTCTTATTAACAGAATATGTAAGTTTGGCTCGTCTTCATGTCTGTGCTTCTACCTGTAATCTAACCACGTTTCTTCTGGGCTCGTTTATTCCTTCCTCTCTTATCTTTTCTATTAAGTTCATTCTTCTTAGTGATGTCCAGGAAGGAAGGAAGGAAGACAGGAGAAAGGGGCAGAGACGGATTTGTGAAGTGGGATCATAGGTAGGGACTGTACAGTGAGGTAGGTAAGGAACACCATTGAGGGAAGGATTGTTCAGACACAGCAGAGTAAGCCAGGCAAAGAGAATCGGCAGAGGGCAAGGAGATAACACAGGGTGATGATCTGCATCAGGAGACAGAAGACACTTGAAATGAATCTCTTCATAAAGGAGATTGTTTGCTGCTGGTGTACGCATGAAGAAAAAAAAATATAGGAGGCCAGGAGAATGACTCTGTTTTTCCTACCAAACAAGGTCCAGGTTTGAGGGACCAGAGAACCTTTAAGATCCCCAAGGTCGGGCTGGAGAGATGGCTCAGCGGTTAAGGCACTTGCCCCCAGTGCCTAAGGCCCTGGGTTCAATTCCCCAGGACCCACATAAGCCAGACCCACAAGGTGGTGGCCCTGGTGTTCTCTCTCTCTCTCTCTCTCTCTCTCTTTCTCTCTCTATCTCTCTGCTTGAAAATGAATAAATAAATATTTAAAAAAAAAAAAAAGATCCCCAAGGTCTTATAACACCATTCACCACACACTACCTCTCCTTGCCTCATATCCTGACTTCTGGTCCATACTTCTCTGGGTTCCTGTCCATAGTTATTCAGTATATCTGAAAAACATTTAAAAATGTAGCTGTGACTGGGGAGATAGCTCAGTGGTTGAAGGCACTTGCTTGCAAATCTGCCCACCTGAGTTCAATTCCCTAGAATCTGCATTTCCTTAACCTATTTTTTTTCTTTTTTTTATTATTTTTTAAAAATTTATTGTCCATAATGAGTTACAATATTTAGTGGGCAAACAATGAGTTGTTATCCCCAATTCCCCACTACCCTCCCCTCCCCAATCCACTGGATAACCTCCTCCATGGGTCGTCTGGATCAGTCCTTGTGACAGGGGACCATGGATAGCCTAGTATTCAGCCAGGTTCTCCTGGCCATGCCTCTGGATCATCTCCCCCACCACGGCTCTCACAATCTTTCCGCCCCCTCTTCCGCATAGTTCCCTGAGTCGTGGTGGATGAGTATTAAGGCTGCTTTAAGGTTGTGAGCTTAGAGGTTTTTGTGTCGAAATCATTGGTTTCTGTCTCACTGGCTTATCCTGTGTTGATTTAATGGCTGTGGCTGTGGGCCCCTTGTTCATCCCGTCATTCTCTGTGGGGTTCCATTTGGATCCTCCACGATATGACTGTGGTGGCTCCTCTCTTGCCAGAATTTCAGCTATTGGCCTACGGTCGGTTGGTAGGCCTTAACCTATTTTTTAAGTCCTATGGTTTGAAATTTACAATATAGCTGTTGGATTTCCATTTCTTAAGCTTTGACTTTGAGCTTTCAGTGAATTCAAGCTACATCCCTCAACATTTTATGCTATACATATTTAGATGGTTTATATACTCCAGAAACTCAAGAGATCAAACTTGAATTTATAGGGTTGCGGCTGTAGCTCTGTGGTAGAGAGCGTTCCTAAAATATGTAAGGCCATGGATTCGATCTCTAGTACTACAAAAAAAGTCTATAATATCTGCCTCCATACATACATGAAATCCTTTCAAAGTCTACTATTAGCTTTGTGATATTTATTTACTTATTTAAGTCAGAACAGACCAAAGAATTTTAGAATTTCTACCCTCTCATGCCAGGGCCTCCAGCCACTGCAAATGAACTCCAGAAGCATGTGCCATTTTGTGCATCTGACTTTATGTGATACTGAGGAATCCCACCAGGGTCCTTAGGCTTTGCAGGCAAGTGCCTTCACCACTGAGCATTTCTCCAGCACTTCTGTTCTTTTTTTCTGTGTGTAGTATGTTGCATGTGTATATGCATGTTCATATGTGAGTGCTCATGTGTGCAGGTGTGCATGCATGTGTGTGCAATAGCTTTATTTTCTGTTGATCTAATTCCTATGTCTTATTAAACACAAGCTCAGGTGGAATCTCCTCAGCTTGGGAGTGTTCTCATGACTTTATCCAGCAATGACTCCACTGCTCCAGTCTCTGATTTCTTCCTGATCTGCTTCCCTAACTACCAGAGTTGGCCTCACTGGCTCTCCCTGCCCCTCAGCCTCCTCTTCCTGCTGGCCATGGGAGCCAACATCATCCTCCTCATCACCATCTGGCTGGAGGCCTCTCTGCAGGAGTCCATGTACTACCTGCTCAGCCTCCTCTCCCTGCTGGACATTGTGCTCTGCCTCACCATCATTCCCAAGGTCCTGGCCATATTCTGGTTTAACCTCAGGGCCATCAGTTTCACTGCCTGCTTCCTCCAGATGCTCATCATGAACACCTTTCTCCCCATGGAGTCCTGAACCTTCATGGTCATGGCCTATGACCGCTCTGCAGCCGTCTGCAAACCTCTGCAGTACCCCTCCATCATCACTAACCAATTTGTGGCCAGGGCTAGTGTCTTCATTATGTCTGCAACAGAACAGCTCACTTTTCCAAGGACAAAGCACCAAGGGGAACATAACATCAATGGTCAAAGCTTTCCAGAAGCTGGGGGAAGAGTACCTATGTCCTGAGGATACCTAATCACCCTGAATCCAGACCTCGTTTGTCTCCCACTTGTGGGGGCTCCTGTCTATGTTAATGGATGCTCTCTTGCTTGTCTGACGTTTCTTTCTCCTATTCCATATATTCCTCTACCTGCCTGTGATTGTCTTGGCTTGACTTGGAGATGGCAATGCTTTGTCACTTTCTGAGTGAAAATCCGGTTCAGCAGCGCACAGCTGCTCCCTCCCATTTCAGTCCCAGCTACTACTGAGACAGGAGGATCACTTGAGGCCAGAAGTCCCAAGCCAGCCCAGGCGCACAGTGAGACTGCATCTCAAGGAGAGGGGTGGGTCCATGGTATAGTGTTCTCCTAGCACACATTAGGCCCTGGCTTTGAGTCCCAGCACATCAGACATAAAGAATACACAATATTAAGCCTACACCTCCATGCCCCAAAGTTCTCAGTCCCTCCAGCCCCCAGGCAGAGCTCACCCAGGACTGTCCCATCACTCACTGAGACAGGGATGTGCAGGCTTCCGCCTCTGAGTTGTACTGGGTGCTGCTGAACATTATGTCTCTGAGAAGCCACTGAGTACTACACGCCCCAGTCAACCCTCTTTCTTCTTCTTACTCTTGGGCTGACCTGAGTCTTACTTCAAAAGAATAAAATTCCTGCTTCTCCTCTTGTCAAATCTGCATTGGCTCTGGCCATCTACGGGTTTGTTAGAACTCTGTTGCCTCAAAATTTGTGTGCTGTTCCTCCAATGTGGGTCCTAAGCCATAACCTGAGGCTGCCTCCCACCCTGCCTTCCTGCTCTCCACTTTCTGGGATGTGGTGTGGAAAGTGAAGAACACCAAGACAGATGGTCAGGACGAGTCACTGAAGGATGTGATCATCCCAAACTGTGGCAAGATTGAGGTGGAGAAGCCCTTTGCCATCACCAAGGAGTAGGGCCTCAGAACCTCTTCCATTTGGAAACCACCTGTGCAGGCCCTACTGCCCTCAGCAGGGTACAGGCAACCCATCACAGGGAGCCATGCTGCATTGGCCCCAGCAGACAGGGCAGACCCACACTGCTCACAGTCCACGGTTTTGTAACAAGTTCCTACCAGTAAAAAGATTAAAAAAAAAGTAACCCGTGCGTTGTGGTCAGCTTTCTAGTTGCTGCGCAGAAAGAACCCAAACAAAAGAAGCTTATGAAGGAATGGGTTTATTTGGCTTACGGACTCGAGGGGGGACTCCATCCTGGCAGGGAAAACGATGGCATGAGCAGAGGGGTGGACATCACCTCCGCCACAGCACTGAAAACAGCGGCAGGAAGGTGTGCCAAACTCTGGCAAGGGGAAGCTGGCTTATAACCCCATAAGCCCGCCCCCAACAACACAGATTCATTGAGGTTCCAAAATTCAAACTGCCATCAGCTGAGGATCGATCTATCAGAGCACATTCATTTGTTTGTGGGGGACACCTGGATCAAACCATGACACCCGTGTTTGGGCTGGGTTTCAGGGTATGTATGTAGTACCTGTTCTAAGTTTGCATCCCAACATGTCTCAAGACTCTCCTGTGTCAATGGATGTCTGCCTCTTGGTCTCCTGCCTCAAGGCATACCCCACACCACCCAGATTGTCAGGCAGGGGCTTTCTGGCCAGCAACTGTTTTGGCCTTGCTTCAGAGCCCTACTACCTTTTGCGATAGGCTAGGAAATACACCTGCACCTTCATAGCCTACCTCTACACCGATGTCTCCCTTTAGTCTCATTGTCTACCTCATTAGCTTTGTCCTGGCTCCGGGCTCTTAAGTTCTCCCAGCCCCAGCTGACTGTGAAAGCCAAGTTCAGAGCCTTGAGTGGGGTAGGTAAGCTGCAGCTGAGCCTTGGCTAGTTCAGTCCTGGGCCCAGTCCAAGACAGAGCACAGCTCCAATTCCACATATGGACACATGGGACTGGGGCACCTAATTGTCCTGACAGGTGGCCTAAAGCCTGGGCTGACCAGGGCCTTGGTGGAAGGAAGAGTAGGGTGAGGGTCAGCTTCTGGTTGGGTTGAGGTGGGGTGGAGTTGAAGCTTTGGAAAGCACACGGTTCACTGTCATTTCATGACTGACCGGTGGTGCAGTTGTGAGCTGCTGTCCTGAGGCAGGATTCCCCAGTTGTTGGCCTTGGCTTTGTTGGGAAGTGCTTCAGAAATTCCAAGAACTTTTGGGGCCCATTGGGGTTCAGGTACAGGATGACCTGGATATAGACCTCCAAGCTCTGCAGGTGCTGTTCCAATCCTCAGGTCCTGTTTGGACAGATGCGGAAGTTTCGATGGGGAAGTCTGGCTCTTTGCACAGTTTCTTGATCGCTTGTGCAGCACTTGGAGCTCACTGTAGTGTGGCGACACTGTGCATCTGCACCTGCGCACAGCACCTCCACACTGGGAACACCACGTGGCAGGCTTTGCCTGGGCCCTTCAACTTCAAGTCTCATGGAGAGGATGTGAACTTCCAGGGGTTCCTCTTTGTGAGCGCAGCTCCCATGCCAAACTCCCTGGATAGACCTGCAGCTGGCCCTCTGAGGCTACCCTGTCATTTTAAAGAATTTAATAAGCTCAATGAGATGTCCAAGGACAACCTTATCTTAAGGTTATAATTTATACAAAGCTATCCAAAATATTATTGTAGCAAAACTGAGTATCTAAAAATGAACATCATTTTTAGTGTATAAGATATTTAAGGATATTATTTTAAAGTTACGTTCAATGTATTTAAATGAATATCTGATTCTATGTCAGAGATAAATCATGTATTTGAAAGGACACATTAACATTTTAAAGATGTTGGTTCTCTCTCAGTCAACTGATAATTGCAATATAATTTAAGGAGACGTAGCACTCTTTCCAGAGGAATTTTCTACCATATTATATACAGTGACACTGCATAAAAGCTTGGGATATGATTGAGAGTTTGTAGCAGATCCCTGTCCATGACTGAAGGTGATATCAGATAAAGCCATCTACCAAAACTTTGATTCATTAAGGGCACATCTTGATCATTGCCACAGCAGACACACCTGTGAGTTCCAGGGCCAAGGGAGGGGCGCAGGGCATATTGGAATAAGTAGGAAGAGTGACCGGAGGGTATGGTGGGCAGGAATCCTTTATCTCACTAAGGAGGACGTCAAAGGAGGTGGTGGGAAGTGTGGTGACTCTTCCCTTGTACAAGGAGGTGGCATTTCTTAGCTTGGTTGGAAGACAGGGTAAGTACAGGACTGGCTTCCTCTTACCTGGTCAGGGAAAGAAGAGGCCTACAAATCCTACAATGGATAGGGGTGTGGAATGAGGGTTTAGTTTGTCTCTGGACACTGGGCACCCAGGCTCAGAGAAAGCTCGGGAACAGAAGCTGGTCAATACCCTTCTCCACTTGTTTCAGAAATAGGGAGAGAGAACTTTCTCAGAAAATTCTTTTAGAAAATCTCTACTCTAAAGTCATGATTGGTTTCTTGGTGAATTCCTTGGCAGTGTAAGGTTTGCTCCTTTTCCCAATGTACTTTGTGCTTGTATATGCTTCCAAGTAAACAGTGATATTTGTGTTTTCTCAAGGGCACACCCCTGAAGTTTGTGAAACGATCCCCTCAGCTGGGCAGGGGAGTGCATGCCTGTAATCCTTCCATTTGGGAATCTGAGGCAGGAGGATCAAGCGTTCAAGGTAAGCCAGGGGTATACACTGAACAAACCAACCCTAACACCACCTCCCATTGGAATCTGCATGAGGAACACAGAGTGTTTTGAGAAGTAAACCAGATATCACTGAACAGAGCCATTCACAGCAAAGTGGGCTTAGGTAGACTTAGTAGCAGAGAAGGGTAACAAGCCCTCCAATAATTAAACTAGAGGTAAAAAGGAGTCGATGCTGGTTTTAGAGGTAACAATATTCCATAGCTCACACAGATGGCAAGCTTGTTTGTGTATAGTTATCTTGACACTCCACTGTCTTTTGGGGTATATTCTAACATATGATGATGATATAACATACCAACAGGGCTGTGACCTGAGAATTTGGGACATCAAGGTTGTAGAGCCGCAGAAATATAAAGAAACACGTGCTTTCTTGCCAGGCGCATAGTCTTCATGAATAGCAAGTCAACAGCGCCTTCTTGTGGCTGTCAATAGGCTCAACAGTACTGGAGTGAACTCCATTCTCAACCTTGGTTCACTGAAAGTAACTTTAATCAGAAGACTTTCTTTTAGGGGGCCCACACTGAGAGCCTTCTGTCATTTTCACTATCATTCCCTGGACAAATTCTTCACATAACAGCTGAGTCATAGATTTTCACGTCCATTAATTCTCTCTTTCTCACACACACACACACGCTATACTATACTTAAAGTATACTTATACTATACTTATACTATTCTAGGGTGAGCACTCTGGGCCATGCGTCACATGCTGTCAGCAGGCACCAAAGGGCACTGCATGCCAGCTTACTTCTTGTTAGTGACCCATTCGAATCAGCGAAGTTTTCTGCTCACACACACATACATGCGTGTGTGTAGTATGTGGGTGCTGTGTGCATGTGTGTGTGCACCCCATGCGGTATGTGCACCCTGAGCACACATGTGTGGAAGCCAGAGGAGAAGAGCAGGTGTCTTCCATTGCTCCTCCTCTGGTTTCCTTGAGACAGCATTTTTTTCAGTCAGACTGGCTGATCCAAGCCCCGGTGAGTCTCTGGTCTCTGCTTCCTGCAGGACTTGGGTTATAGGCTTTTTATGTGGGCGCTAGGGATGGAACTCAGACCCTCTCAGGCCTTCATGCTTCACTACAAGCACTTTTACCAATGAGCCATCTCCTCAGCCCCCAGAATCATCAGTAATTAAAAAAAAATTCAAGGTCATCTCTCTGGCAATAAAAATCTTGCAAAACTTTATAGGTCCTTCATTCATGTATCAGATAAATTCTCTGTTCTTACAATCCCACATAAACATGATATCATAGTAATTTTTCTTTTTCTATTTCCTTCCTTCCTCCCTCCCTCCCTCCCTCCCTCTCTCTCTTTCTTTCTTTCTCTTTGTACCTAAGAATATTTATCTTAAAGCTATAAGACTTGAACAGTACAGCTTTAGAACTAAGCTTATCTCTTTACGGAAATGATTGATTTCTAAGTCTCTATCACTCAAAGAGATCTTGAAACTTAACTTTTGCGCAGCAAAAAGTAGTAAAGCAATTGTTCCCGACCCCATACTGATGTACAGCTTCTATCACTATCGATTTCTGCTGGGGAATCAGCCTAGTTTCTGCTAAAGCAGTGCATTTATCTTGATACCATCAAATGTAATCAAGCATGGCGAACCCTTATTATTAGTTTGAATGGTTCCAACCATTTTACAGGAATTATCAAGTAGTATGCCTGTCATCATTCCTTGTTAGGGATGTCAGATGTCACCGTGTTTTCAGGCTTAGGATCACTCATCAGCAGTGCTGCAGATCGAACCTGGTACCTGTCACACGAGATAAGAGCTCTACCACTAAGCCATATCGGTTTTCCGCCAAAATTCTAGTTTCCTGGTCGTTTAATACAACACAATTTTTATGCACATAGAAGAGCAAATTCATGCAGCCTTTCAGGAATTCGTCCACTGTGCAGCCCACCTTTCTAGAGCTTTAGTGTCTTTCGCTGCATGTTATACTTCTGAACAGATGCCATATCACTTCTAGCCCTACTTGTGTACAAGCGTGACTGGAAAAAAAATCAATTTATTTGTGTGTCTAATAGATACAAGGGTGGGCTTTGGTAATACTAAACTTACCTCTCTCATGAATGCACATTTATTGCTCATTTGAAATCCAAATATTGAGGTGAGATGGGAAGAAATGTAGGAGAAAGTCTGGCCCTCCTGGTCTCTTGGAGATCTGCAGCCAGCCTGTTTTCTTCTTTTTCACCGGATGAAGTAAGTAGACCACAAGACTTCACTTTATACTCACCAGTGACAGTCAAAGCAGCTCTGACAACACCATCCTTTCTCTCTCAGACATCCCCATCATCTCAGTGAGAAGTGGACCACACTGTAAGCTTTATCTCAAGAATGTAAGTTCAGTGAGAGGGAACAAGCATTTAATCTCCTCTCAGTCCCTGGGCTTAGGGCTGTCCCAACCTGAAATCTCCCTCGACATTCTTCTCCCATGATGCCAGGGGCAGGATTCAGACAAATGCTGCCTCTTCTGGTCACCCCTTGAATTCATACATAGTTCTGTGTCCTGTCCAGGGAGGCTGCTGTGGAGGGTGCAGTGGGGGACGGAAACTGGGTAAATCAGTCCTCCAGGGAAACGAAGTCCTTGGCAGACTTCTTCAACACTACAGTGACATTCATGGCTGGCTCTCTTTATCTGTAGCTTCTGCATCCAAGTATTCAGCCGATGGCAGCTGTTCAAGTGTGTCATCAGGCCAATGATGGCCACTGTTACTAAACATTATCACATAATCCCTATGTAATATTTACATTCTATTAGATAGTGTCATGGTTTGATCCAGGTGTCCCCCACAAACAAATGAATGTGTTCTGATAGATCGATCCTCAGCTGACGGCAGTTTGGGTTTTACAACCTCACTAGAGTTGTGTTGTTGGGGGCGGGCTTTTGGGGTTATAAGCCAGCTTCCCCTTGCCAGTGTTTGGCACACCTTCCTGCCATTGTTTGCAGTGCTGTGGCAGAGGTGATGTCCACCCCTCTGCTCATGCCATCGTTTTCCCTGCCAGAATAGAGTCTCCCCTCAAGTCCCTAAGCCAAATAAACCTATTCCTCCACAAGCCGCTTTTGCTTGGGTTCTTTCTGCGCAGCAACTAGAAAGCTGACTGCAACAGATAGTATATATAATATAGTGATGATAAAGTATACAAGAGTATGTGCACACCACATCATTTTCTCCAAGGGGCTTGAATATCCTCAGATTTTCATTTCCATGGGTCATTGCAACCATTCCCTTGTGGATACCAGAGCAACTTGACTGTACTTGGGTGCTTAGGATACAATAAGACTATGCCTCATTTGACAAAGAGCCTTAGAACTTCCTTAGACCTATGCTTACTCACCTAAAATTAAAATATAAGGGGCTGGAGAGATGGTTTGAGGTGAAGAGCACTGGCTATGTATGCTTTAGGGCAAGAGATTACCTGCGTTTGATTCTCCAGCACCCATGTAAAGGAAAGAGAAGAGCGTGACCACACACATCTGGAACCATGGCCTTCAGGGACAGGATGGAGACCAGACCATGGAGAATTGCTGTGACTTGCTGACTGGGGAAAATGGCAACTCTGGCTTGAGTGAGAGACTCTGTCTCAAGGAAACAGGTGGATGAGCAGAGAGGGGGACACCTGGCATTCTTCTCTGACATGCACTTCACACATCACATTACACACCACACAATATGTCTTATACACATGCCATCAATAAATGACTAAAACAAACATAAATAATAAATGCTGATGTGTTTAGGAGATTCTGTGCTTTACAGTTACATAGACAACCAGGGTCAGCTATAATACATCTCTGCAACCATCAAATTATTTTACTCTGAGTTCCTTCCACCACAACAGGTGGGGTAAATACTACCTTACTCAATGCGCTCAATGACATCTTAGACAAATAGGTAGTTTATCTCAGCAGGCTGTGTACCTGTCACCATGGGAACCAGGTCTCATCCTTCCTCTTCTGCAGAGCAGTGGACTCTACCTCACCAGGCTGTGCACCTGTTACCATGGGCACCAGGTATCATCCTTCCTCTTCTGCAGAGCAGTGGACCCTACCTCACCAGGCTGTGCATCTGTCACCATGAGCACCAGGTGTCATCCTTCCTCCTCTGTACAGAGCAGTGGATAGAACAGTGTGCCAAATGCCCCTGAGAAGCAGATACCTTGCGTTCTCTTTTGTAATAGTCTTTGATTTCAAGCTTTCAAGTCAGGTTCTATGTTCTGGCAATCTATCTGCTTGGTATTTGAATTGGAATGGTGATTTAAGTTCTCTGTGTTCCTGCTTAGTTGTTTCACAAACAGACAAAATTATTATTATTTTTAAGTTTTTTCAATTATGTCTTTAAAGACATCACTTTTGGGACTAAGGGGATGGCTTGGCAGATAAAGCACTTTCCATGCAAGCATGAGTCCCTGAGTGTGGATTTCCAGAATATGTGTGAAGCTGGATGCTGTGATATTAGTGTCTGGAACAGCAGTGCTCCCAGGGCGAGAGGCAGAATCACCTGGGATCTTGAATCCAGGTAGCCTGGTCAATGCAGTGCCTCAACCAGGGTGGGAGGGAAGGACCAACACCTCAAGTTGTCCTCTGACATCCATCCTGTGCTGTGGTACTTTCATGCCTGCACCCAATCATGAGGACACCCCCCCAAAATAAACCCCGTCAATGACGATCACTTAATATCTTTCTTCTTATTCTTTTCTTGTTACCCTCCCTTTCTCCCATCCTTTTCTTTTTTCCTTCCCATCTCTTTTTTTATTGTCCATAATGAGTTACATTGTTTAGTGGGCCAAAATGAGTTGTTAGTCCCAATTCCCCATTGCCCCCCCTCCCCATCCCCAGTCAGCTGGATATCCTCCTCTGTGGGCCGTCTGGATCAGTCTTTGTGGTAGGGGACCATGGATAGCCTAGTATTCAGCCGGTTTCTCTGACACAATGAAGACAGTCCTGAGGGGAAAGTTCATTGCGCTAAATGCCTTCATATCAAAGACAGAGAGGTCTCAAATCAATAGCCTAACCACCCACCTAAGATCATTAGAACAGACGGAAAAAGCTAACCCGAGGAGCGCAAGATGAGAGGAAATCCTTCCCATCTCTTTAAAAATTTTTTTACAGTGAAATCACATATATTTGCAACTAGGGGTGTAGCTCAGTAGGACAACACTTGTCTAGCATGACTGAAGCCCTGAATTTGATCTCCAACACTGCCAAAAGAAATCATATATTTCATACAGTTGTGTAATATGATATATATTTCAGGTATGGAATATGATGGTCTGATACCTGTCTACACAGTAAACTGAATACCAGGTTGAGATAATATTCCTATTTCTTCACATAGTTACCATTTCTGGGGTATATGTGTATGTGTGTTCACGTATGTGGGCACACATGTGTGCACATGCATATGGAAGCCAGAAGTCAACCTCAGTTGCCAGGTGTCTCTTTGGAGGTGACCACATTTATTGTCTACACAAGATGGCCCACACCTGTAATCCCACACTCAAGAGACTGAGGCAGGAGGATTTCTGTGAGCTTGGGATACAGAATAAGAATTTTCTCAGGCAAACAAACAAATAAAAGATTTATTGTCTTAGCAAATTTGAAGCTTATAAAATCCTTACATTACACAGATCTCTGGAACTTGCTCAGCCTTCCTAACTGAAACTTTGGAGTCTTTGGCCAATATCTTCCCACGTCTCCTGCTCTTCACCTCTTAGTGACCACTGTTTTCTTCTCCATTTCTATGAATTTGGCTGTTTCAGATTCCACGTATGAAGCAGGCAGGTAGTAGTTTTGAGTGTGTGTGTTTTCAGCTGA
>PVHP010036942.1:0-17646 GCA_004024765.1 Zapus hudsonius
AAAAAAAAGAAAAATTAAAATACTCAATTTAATATTAAATTAATTTTATTTTCTTATTTTTACTTTTAAAAGTATTTATTTTTGTGGAGGGGGGGCATGCCAGGGCCTCTGCAAACAAATTCCAGATGCTCCCTGGGCCACTTTGTGCATCCATCTGGCTTTTCATGGTCTCTGGGGAATTGAACCTTGGGCTGTCAGGCTTTACAAACCATCTATCTAGCCCTTATTTTTACTTTTAAATGCTGTGATTATATTATAGCAAAATGAGCATGAGCCTACTGTCCTCCCCCCTTATTCCTTGTTACATTCTGCAGGCCACCGCAGATGGCCAGTCACATAGCATGAGGTGAGAAACTACCAGAGCTTTGAAATTCAGTGAGACAAATTGCTTTAACTGTGATAAAGGAAGTTAGGGAAAAGATGAGGCAGGAGAATACCTGGGGAAGATTATTTGAACTTCTCCAGAACTCATTGTAAAATGTAAATTGCTAGATTAGGCATCTGCTTCCTTGTGTTTGTTAATTTACATGCCTAATGTCACGTACACATCTCTGGGCCCTACTATAAAACTCCTTTGTTAACTGGGGTGCAGGGCCAAATGCTTTATCTGTGCTTGGCCCGACCGGCGTAAACTCCTAAATTTGTAATAACAATAAAGGAAACTTCACTCTCTTCTTGCTGAAGCAGCTTTGTCTGTTTCTCACAAGGAATTTCTACAACAGTTTAAGTCAAATTTGTGGCCCTCAAATGGATCATCTTGTGTTTTGGGTTCTCTGACAAACATCAACACTGATTTAACTGTAAATGACCTAAATGATCCCTGAGCAGAGAAGGGAGAAGCATGTCACATTCATTTAGCAATAATGAATATCTATTCATAGGTGATACATACATGAAGCATGGCTGTTTTGTATGAGGATTGATAAAGGGCAGGAAGCAGGTTGCAAATACTCCGGAGTGCAATTTCGTTGACTTAAACTTCAAGTTAATGCACTATTTTTTATGTTACCATTTAGGGTGAAGAAGTGGTAAAATGAAAGACCAAAGAGCGTGGTGTGAGGAGGCAGCACTTTCCCAGTACTGGGAATTCTGTCCGCAGCAAGGCAGAGAGGATGAAGTCTATTGTTTTCATTCTTCTCCAACTTAATCTACTCATTACTTCAAAACAAAACAAAACACATGATAGCTGGAGAATGGTCAAACTCCCTCTTTTTGCTGCCTTCTATTTACTCATAAAAATCATCTACATTCTCTTGTTTCCTTTGTCAATTGGAAGATAACAGTTATATCTTCTTAGTGGAAACCTCAACTTTCAAGTTCTGTTCAGATTATTTTAATACTTCCACAGTTACTTTCAGTTTATCTAATCTTTGTAACCAAGGGCTTTATCAAGATTAATGCTCACTGAACATCCTTTTTTCCAGTCTTGATATTGCTGCAAAGTTTTATTCTTATTCTTCTTTTTTTTTCTTTTACAGTCAACAGTTAAACTTATATTGTTTTGAAAGGTGTTTTCTTATTGTTGTTTTCAGTAAACTGTGCTTTTTATCCTATTGTTAATGATTAATCCTCCGATGCACACACAGAAGAAAAAGCTAACAGGCAGAGGGTAGCTCTTTCTGGCAGTCAATATTGGCCCACTTTTCATTACTTACCTGATGCTGGGTTCTTATAAAGTAAAAAGGTTTACCTAACTCCCAGATTTGGAGGCTAAAAGTCCAACTAGAACAATACTGGGTGTGGTATGGTTCGCACTGGCGCTATCACCTCAAGATGGAATGGCATTACAATGAAGAGATACATTTTCAGACAGGAAACCAGAGAAAGAGGTGGGGCTGGTCTTATAAGCTAGCCACCTCTTCAAGGTCCATCTTTCAACATTGTCACAATGGAGTCCAAGCTCCCAGCCCAGGAACCCTTAGGGGACATAATTCAAGCCACATTCCAACCACAGCACAGTCTGAAACGGGGTGCTCTGGGGGTTAGAATTTAGATAATGCCCAGCAAAAATTCCAATACATCCCAAAATTTAAGGAGTACCCGAGTTCTTGTCTATAGAGTTAAAGAATTAAAATCATAGACAACAAGATATTAAGGCATAGTGGGAAACTTTATTATTTAAGGGAACATGGGGAGTTACAGAGTTCTCCAGCCACCAGTGTGGGGAGAAAATGTGGAGAGTTCAACAGAACTTATGTTGTTCAGCTAAACAAGCAGAAGGGGAAAGATCATGAGAAGGAAAGATTGAGGTGGAAGAGAAATCCAGCCCCTCACCACAGGCTGTGGTGGGGGCTGGGGAGACCCTACCAGTCCCTGGGGAGTCAGAGATCCATTTGCCAGCCTGCCATGTGGGGAGGAGAGTGCTTTCTTCTAGGAAAGTTAATTTAAGTTTTCCCCAGGTGAGTCAGAGGGACAGCTGATTGGTTCATATCTGACCAATCTGTTTTAGCACCTAGGTTGTAGCTCTAGATAGACACCTCCCACTGAAGGGGGTGTGTCTCTGGAGCTGCGTGACCATCACAATCCCCCCTCTGAAGAAATAACCCTAACTGCTGTTAGGGTACTGGGGTGCGGAATTTGGGGAAAAAAAGCATCAGAAAGTACATACATGTCTAAGAAAATAAAAGCACCAGAAAGAAGTACATATATGTTTAAGAAACAAGAATTAACAACACCCATTTTGAACCTGTAAGAGGCAAGGCAAAAGGCTAAGCTCTGACTGGGGAGGGGTTAAGGAGGAGCTTGGCAACATTGTGGGGGTCTCACTCCTAAACCCTCACAAGTCCAAACAGACTTCCCTTGCAGGTTGACTGTCCAGGTTAGATGACATAATAAATGTTTATGAGCCTGGGACAGTTTCCAGGATGGAGCTGGAGGTTAACTAATGTTCAAATGTTGTCAGTAGCAGGGGTGTTGTAGATCTTTTCCTGGACTCTGCCCAAGCTAGGAACCTTTGTGAGACTGGGTTCTGTGTGTGAATTGAGGTGTGTGTGGAGGTTAAGGAGTGAGCTCTACAAGTCAGGAAACAGGCAGGCAGACAAGCAATGAAGGCTCACCTGGGGCCTCAGTTGACTCTGCCCAGAGCTCTGGAGCTGGGAGTGTCTGGCAGAGCCTTCGCAAATGGAGGCAAGGAGTAGGTCTTTGTGGCCATCCATGAGCAGTCTTTGGCTTTTGTCTGTCTGACAGAGGTGACTGTAACCCTGGGGTTCAGCTGGGAGCCACCCACAGCTGCTGTTCTCAGCATCTTGAGGCTGGGGTGCTGTCCTTGGAAAGGGGCTCTGCGCAGAGCACCTCACTCTGCCAGCTGCCTCGGTGCTGCCCAGCTCCATTCGCCTCACATCTGGATGCCCCTTTCTGGAAAAGCATGCTTGTTCATCGGTTTCCTGGAAAGTCCTGAGAGGAGGCTGCGCCTGGTGTCAAGGCTGATGTGGATGTGGGTCATCCACTTCCGCCAGCCAGCTTCCTGACTACTGTTGACATGGATGGTCTCAAGCATAGCTGCCTTTCTTCCCCATTTGCTACTAAGCCTGGATACAGGAGATCTGAGATGGACTATGTGGGCCCCTTATTTAGTCCTCCAGACTCTCCAGTGTGCACAGCGCCTCTCCCTGGCTCTCAGGCTGTGGCTCTGACCAGAGAGCCCACTCTTGGCTGGTCCCAAGGCCTCAGACTTGGACTGTGCCCAGCTGCCAGTCTCCGTCCTGAAGGCCACCTGGCCTCAGATTTCTCAGCACCATAACCATAGGATTCCTTAATAAAGCCCTTTTCTCACTCTATACATGGAGGTATGAGTGCATATGGATCCCGAGGGACAGGGGAAGGGAAGGATGAGAGATGAAGTGGAGAAAAGCTTTAGGGCACTGGAACAATTCTACATGCCACTGTGTGACTCATGGTGGCTTCATGTCCATGTCTAAGCCTGCACATGCCCCACAGGACTGTAGAAGGCCAGGAGTAAATGCTAGTGTGAACGGTGCATGTTAGTAACTAAGAACATGCAAGTACTCATCCAGGTATAATTAAATCTGCCATGCTCAGGGGAGAGGCTAATAGAACCAGACTGAAGGGAAGAGGGCAAGTCAGGAAGTTCTGCATTCTCTCAATTTCCTGTATACCAAAAACAGTTCAAAAAGTGAAGTCTGTGAAGTCACTGGGAAGATGGTTCAGTGGTTAAAGGTGCTTGCTTGCAAAGCCCACTGGCCTGGGTTCAATTCCTCAGTACCCACGTAAAGTGGCACATGTGTCTGAGGTTTGCTTGTAGGGCCCTGGCCGTGCCCATATTCATTTTTTCTCTCTTTAAAATAAGTTAAGTAAATGAATAAAAAAATTAGAAAACCTCAAAAAGTGTCTATACATTGAAAAAGAAACAGAAAAATCAAGCGAGCATTGTTTCCTACAAGCAGTCATGCATGTGACAGAATTTAACAGCAGGCAGAGGAGAGGGACCTTATTATCACTTCAGGAGGTTCTGAGAAACCAGAAGACACATCTACAAATAAAGTGTTTGTTCACTGGTGTGTAATCACAGCAGCTTGATGATTTCATTCCAGATTCTCATTGTTTCTACAATGAGCCCCAACACAACCGTGTGACTTGTTCTACATGTGCAAGGGACAGCCTGGGATCCAGTCCTGTGAAAGGACGTTTGATAAACAAATGAGGCAAATTGGAGTTGTTTCTTCTATTGATTGCCAGGATTGTTGGGCTCTCCTCTGGCATCCACCCTAACTTCCTGGCATCTGCTTTTATTTTTCCTTCCAAGCAGAAAGCACTTGACCTCAACTGACAGAAAGTGGAAGAATGTGTATACATTGGAAAGTAACCCAGCAAGTTGACGAAGTTTTTTGGAGGATTTCATTTAACACTACCCAGTGAGAATCTGCACTTTGGAATATTTGCTTGAAGGCGATGCGGATCTCATGTGTAGCCCCTGGTTCATGAAAGAAGATATTATGAGGCATAGCTTTCATGGTATGGTTGGTTTGCTCAAGCACTTGGAAGCCCCGGGACCCTCACTTCCATGCTTATTCCCTCCGCTGATGTTGATTGAGTTGCTGGTGGCGAGGCTCCACTTATGTACCCTCACTGTGGTACAGATGGGCTACAGCAGAGAGACGTCTCCTTCTCACTCCTGCTTCAACCAGAGAGGTCACTCTTTCCTGCCTTTCCACCCCCATCTCTACCTTCCTTCCTTCCTGGAGATGAGCCCTGTTTGGTTGCCAAATCTGTTAGATGCTTGCCTTCAAAGAACACTTTACTAATGGGCACATTATTGTTAATTAAGAGAAAACTTCTCTTGCATATTCTTCATTCAACCTGGAATTTGTCTATGTAGGAGAGATAGGGGTTCCACCTTATTTTTAAACTCAACTAGAAAGCCATTTATTAAAGTTAGTCTGTGGAAAGGTATCATTATCATGGACCATTCCCATGTCTTTACAGGTCTGCTTCTGGTCATTGATGCTTACATTACTGTAGATTGGCTGTACCTATCCATTCTCCTTCCCACATAAAATTTAGAATCAGGGCTGGGGAGATTGCTAAGTGCTTACAAAGCCTGGGGGCTCAGGTTCAATTCCCCAGTAAAGCCAGATGCATAAAGTGGTGCATGCATCTGGAGTTCATTTGCAATGACAAGTGGCTATGATGTTCCCTATGTACCCCCCTCTCATAAATAAATAAATAAAATAATAATAATAAACATAATAAAAGTAAATGAAATTTAGATTCAGTGTTTAAAATTACCCAAAGTTCCTGTTAGGGCTCTTAGTTGGCATTGACTTGAATTTGTTTAGATTATTTGAAAGAGAACTGACATCTTTTCAATGTTAAGTCTTTCAGAAACATAACAAAGTTCTTCCTTTATTAGGGATATTTTCTAAGTAAATAACATATCATATTTTGGTTAGACTTATTTTTAGTCTATTTCTCATATTATATATCTGTACATATAATAGCACTATATATGTATGTATGTATGTATGTATATATATATATATTCCATTATGGACACCTTTATTTTGTTTTTCTGGCTGTCATGGTTGGAGTCAGGTGTCCCCCACAAACAAATGAATGTGATGGCAGGTTGGGTTTCACAATCTCTCTGTAGCTGTGTTGTTGGAGGTGGGCTTATGGGGTTATAAGCTAGCTTCCCCTTGCCAGTGTTTGGCACACCTTCCTGCCATTGTGTGCAGTGCTGTGGCGGAGGTGATGTCCACCCCTCTGCTCATGCCATCGTTTTCCCTGCCAGGATAGAGTCTCCCCTCGAGTCCATAGGCCAAATAAACCCATTCCTCCACAGCCGCTTTTGCTTGAGTTCTTTCTGCGCAGCAACAGAGAAAGTTGACTACAACACTGGCTGTTGCTAGATTGACCATGCATCCTTCCAAATTATTAACCTCTAATTCTAATATTAATTCCAATATTTTAAATCTGATTTCTACAACATATTTTAAGTAGTTACATTGTTCCTAAGTAATGACAATTTTTCTTTTTTGATTGTTGTAATTACTTTTTTTAATAGGAGGAATGGGTTTATTTTGGCTTACAGGCATAATTACTTTTTAATATCGTTTGCTTTATTGCACTGGTTAGGCCCAGGAGTGGATGGTCATAGAGATGGTTGAAATCCATTACTTGTTTTGATTTCAAAGGAAATACTTAACTTCTTATTAGGGTTAATTATGCAAAACAATGGGTTTTATTATGGCATTTTCACATATGTGCATAAGGTAATTTGATCACATTCACTTCCCATTCTTGTCCCTTGTTCTCTCTCCCTGCTGTACCCATTAAAGGAGATACTTCTAATATTTCAACATTAAGTAGAACATTTTCAGAGCACAGCATGGTTGTTCATGTCTATAATCCCAGTGCTCAGGAGTCTGAGGCAGGACAATCATGAGTTTGAGACTAGCCTGAACTACATAGAGACTTTCTCAACAACAAAAACGTACAAAGTAGAATATTTGCTGTAGGTTTTGGTGGATGTTTAAGGTAGGTTCTTTTAAAAATTTGCCTGCTCCATTCCGACTTCTAACTTTCTAAGGATGTTAAAAATGATAAACTATATTTTTGTTGAGATAGAATCATGCTAGGTAGCCAAGGCTGGCCTTGAACATGTGATCCTCCAGTTTCAACCCCTTTACCCTTCCAGCAACTGAGATAATAGTGTGTATCACAGCACTTGGCTAAAATAATGTCTTTTTTAAAAATTTGAAACAATATTTCACTTTATAGCTCACCAACTCTGGCTTTGAACTCATGATCCTCCTGCCTTTGTCTCCCCAGTGCTGGGGTTACAAGTGTGAGCCACTACCATGCCTGGTTTAGAGAATGTTCTCTCTCAGTCTCTTTTCTGAGATAAAATCTCATGTAGATCAGGCTGGCCTCAGACTTGATATGTCACCTCAAACTTGAACTTTTAATCTTTCTGCCTCTACCTCCCAAGTCCTGGAATTCCATGCATGTGCCACCATGTCCAGTTCATGTGGTGCTGACGACTGAACCCAGGGTCTTGTGTAAACTATGCAAGCACTCGACCAATTGAGCCATCTCCTCAGCCTTAGATAATAATCTTTTAAGAATCTTCTAAAGGGCAAATATTGAAAGAGCCTATGAGAAGGCTAATCAGAGCATGATGCAGTCAACAGGTTCAATAATAGCAGGGTAGTGACCAGGCCCATTGAGAGCATTTGTTCAGTAGATTTAAAGGGGCCAGTGACATTTTGCAGTGCAGGAGAAATCAAGTTCTACTGGAGCTAAATCCTCATGTGATCATGACACCTGCTCATCACAACCCCGTCTGCCTGGAGTAGGGAAGACAATCTAGGATTTGACTTTAGAAAGAATTATTTGTAACATATACACATTAGAAATGAGAAAAAAATTCTTGCTTGGAGAGATGATTGGGACCCATGTTATTCCACTGTGGGATGGTTTGTCCACCAGATGTTTGAGGTCCATTGTCTTGCTCTCATTTGGGAGAAGAGGTTCCTGTGATGCTATAGGACTCGGGAATGCTTCTGTATTGTCTTATCCATGGACCACTCTGGATTTGCATGGAATGTTTCTATCCATAAGAGCTTTGCTGGAAATGCAGGCTACCATCAATGTCAAATTCATCTTTTATAGCATTTATTTTTCTTCGTCAAATTGTGTACAGATGGCAATTCAAGTTCATCTCTGCTCATTCTGATGGTTTTAAAGTGAATTGACCATTGGCCAGCATTTATAGATTATCCTGTAAATACGGTTAAGAGTAAGACTAAGCTAAAATCTGTGAGCTTTGAATCCCATGAAGTTGGGGTGTCATCCACAGAGAAGGGAATGTCAAAGTGCTTATGTTTAAAAACATCATACATGTAGGGAGGGGCTGGATAAGCTTTCATGGATACCCTGGGGAGTGTGTTTTTGGAAGGGACTGGTAATGGGTGCTTGACAAATCTCTTGCTTTATGACCTTCTCTATCAAAAGAAAGCACAATGCTTTCTGCACTCATAGCAAACACTGCTAATGCTTTCTGTATTTAAAATCCTCTTGTAAGACTGAAAACACATTGCACAAGGGTAATGTCAATTTTGCTTGCTTCTGTGTGTGCATAATGTGGTGTACATGTGTGTGCTGTGTGGTGTATACATGTCTATGTGTACCTGTAGTGCCCCGTGCACTCACCTGTGGTGGCCAGAGAAGCCAGGCTGGTGTCCTGCTCCATCACGCTTCTGCTCATTACTACTTGATCTAGGCTTATACTGATATCAGATCTTGCTGCTTTTTGTAAGCACTGGTGATTCCTGTCTCTTTGTTCCCTTTGTGGGACCGGTTGCAAGTATGCAGGGCATGCCCAGCCATTTATGTGGGATCCTGAGATTCAAACTCTGGTGGCTTCAGGCCCTCATGCTTTTATAGAAAGCAAACACATTTAACCACTGAACCATCTGTCTAGCCTGGAAAAAAATGTCTTTTATGAGTGACATCCATTTAAATGTCTATAAGAAAGTCCCAAGTAAAGATGCGGCTGAGGCACTGACTGCAAAGTTAACTGGATAGATTTCAAGGGCTGTGCTTGGAGCTCGTTAGGGACAGGCAAGGGTCTGCTGATGGTTGGCAGCTGTTTTAGTGTAGGGCTGGAGAGATGGCTCAGCTGTTAAAGGCACATGATTAAAAAGCCTGCCAACCCAAGTTCAATTCCCCAGGACCCACATAATGCCAGATGCACAAAGTGGCACATGCATCTGGAGTTTGTTTGCAGTGGTTGGAGGCCCTGGTGCACATATTCATATTCTTTCTTCCTTTTTCTCTCATATTAGCAGTGGCAACTGAAAAATGGCTAAAAATGCTGCAGTATTGATCTCTAAAAATTAATATAAAATGTCTTAAGCAGAGAAAAAAGCATCTATAACTTAGTGACCATGTGAAACCTAAGGGAGAAGAGAGATGACACTGAGTTTAAGTGTGAGATTTCTAACCTGTCTAATGTGGTTAGCTTTGGGATGGGGTGGAAGGTCCTAGTGATCGTAATAGGTAAAACATAAACCATGTCCGGCACATACAGCTCTCTATGCCTTCCTATTAGTTGAACAAGTACAACATTGACCTTGTTCATGTGTACAGATGGGCAGTGTTCTTATGGTTGCTTTACACCTGAGTGCAAGTACTCTGGAGACAGGCTTATCTGAAGACGGAAGCTGGTATTCGGTGATGAGCACCTGCCCGTCGTGAGCTCGCTTGGCAGTATCACAGATGTCATTCCTGTTGTTGATTCTCTCACAGAGTGTACACAGAGTATCTGATGCTCTCACGAGAAAGTCGATGGGCCATGCAAGCAATATGGTAGGTGCCTATAATCCTAGGGCTGAGGACGCAAAGACCGGAGGATCCCTGTGTGGCTTGCTGACCAGTCAGTCTAGTCTACTCAGTGAATTGTGAGCCAATGAAGATATAGAGATCACTGGGCCCTTCCACCCCATCCCAAAGAGTGTCAGAGATGCCACTCCTATTTTTGATTCTCTCACAGACTCTACTCAGAGTTTCTGATACTCTCGTGAGAAAGTCGATGGGCTATGCAAGCAATATGTAAAATTTAAAAATTCTTCATACCATAGTCAAAACATTTTTCCACTGCTAGGGATTTCCTGGTTTTGTTACATTTAGTTGAAATTAATTTTGGCACAAGGAGTCAGAGAGGGTCCAGCCTTTCCTTTTTTTAAAAAAATTGCTAGCTGATTATCCCAGATCATATATTAATGATGTAATTTAAAAATGTGCATATACCCAAAGCTTTAAACTTATACTAATGAAAACCTGGGAAAAACAGTGGCATGACTTTCTGTTTACAGGCGGTTTAATTCCAGTTAAGATGAGTTTAAGACTTTCTGAGCCCTTATAAAAAATAAACTTGTGATGCTGGGGAGATGGCTAATTGGGTTAACTGCTTACCACCAGGACCTAAGCTTGCATCCCCAGCACCCACATAAAATGGTGGGTGTGGTGACATACACTTGTGTCAGTGCTGGGGAGGCAGAGACAGGGGATCCCCAGGGCTTGCTGGCTAGTCTAGCTGAATCACATGAACTCCAAGTTCAGTGAGAGACCATCTCAAAAAACAAAGCGGGGAATGATCAAGGAAGACACCTGGCATTAACCTCTGACCTCTTCAGGTGCACTTGCACACCTGTGTGCCCACACACATATGAACATTCATACACACATGCATGGGCACCATACATACCCAGAAACTAGTAAGAGTTGTTTTTATCCCTAAAAAATATTACAGGAGGACCTAAATTGAAGGTGCTAAGTGGATTAAAATAACTTGTTTCAGAAATAAAGAACTCAATGTGAGTATTCAGAGATGACACAGAAGAGAATTTATTATAGCATTTCTTTGTTCACTGCTTTGTGAGAAGACCCCTTTCCTCTTCATCTCTGCAGCTGTCATGGTTTGATCCAGGTGTCCCCCACAAACAAATGGATGTGCTCTGGGTAATCAATCCTCAGCTGATGGATGGCAGTTTGGATTTTACAACTTAAATGGAGCTATGTTGTTGGGGGCGGGTTTATGAGGATTATAAGCCAGCTCCCCCTTGCCAGTATTTGGCACACCTTCCTGCCGCTGTTTCCAGTGCTGTGGCAGAGGTGCTGTCCACCCTTCTGCTAATGCCATCGTTTTTCCCTGCCAGGATGGAGTCTCCCCTCGAGTCCGTAAGCCAAATAAACTCATTCCTCCACAAGCTGCTTTTGTTTGGGTTCTTTCTGCGCAGCAACTACAAAGCTGACCACAACAGTTTTGGTACCAGGATGTGGGGTCTGTTGCTGCTAGAACCCTGATCCTGTGGCTTTGGCATTTTGGAATTGATATGCAGGAGGAATATGGATGGGTTTGAAATCTCAGCCTAAGAGACGCCTCACAGTGCTGTAAGTACAGCTTGATGGATCATTCTGGTCAGAGTTGAAAGACCTGAATGTAATGAGAACTATGGACTGTGAGGTTTGGCTTACGAGAGGGAGAAAGAACTTTGTCAGGATTCTGCCAGAAGCAGTTTGTGAGAGGCTTACTGTGTTTTACCTGCCTGTGTCCCGGGAACCTGTGCAGGGTTGCTTGATGGACTGGAGTGAGCAGATGGAGATGGCACAGAAAGAAAGATCTTTGGGTCAAAACTGCTTCCCGTTCACCTGCAATCATTTGAGAGATGACAACCATTGAGATTCAGCCAGCTGGTCTGCATTGGAACAATAGGAAGAATGTGGACTCTATGAAACAAGGGGCCTGAATGCTCTATTCCACCCTGGATTAACAAGTTGGTAGCCCACCTGGTTCTGTGGAGTATAACAAATGCAAGGAGAGAGGGTCATTGGATTTGCAACACAGCTTTGTTTTTGAAAAATGGCCATCGGTGTGTGAAGCAGGTGTGCTAGGTTGCCTGCATAGAGCCCGATGGAGCCATGAGGATGAACTGTGTATTGCAATGGAGACCCAATGAATTCCAGGACTATGGATGGGTGCCAAGGTGAGTGGCCAGCACCGGATGAAGTTTTCCTGGACTGTGAGTAGCTGAGCTGGAGGGGTGGAATTGAATCTCCAAGATACTTATTATTGGTTAGAATCATTGAACTTGGAGTTAGAGATTGATGCTGCCCTGCTTGTTTTAAATCTTGTATTGGTTCATTCTGTTTTTGCTGTGCCTCATGTTTTGCAGTGTGAATGTTCTTTGCCATTACGGGTTTATTTTTGGTATTATGGCTCAGTTGAAAGCTGTGGGGACTTAAGAGTTGAGCTGAACATGTTGTATTTACATCATATATTAGTTTGTGGGGGCCAGGGGCAGACTGTCATGGTTTGATCCAGGTGTCCCCCACAAACAAATGAATGTGTTCTGGGTAATCAATCCTCAGCTGATGGATGGCAGTTTGGATTTTACAACCTCGCTGGAGCTATGTTGTTGGGGGCGGGCTTATGGGGATTATAAGCCAGCTTCCCCTTGCCAGTATTTGGCACACCTTCCTGCCGCTGTTTCCAGTGCTGTGGCAGAGGTGATGTCCACCCCTCTGCTCATGCCATCATTTTCCCTGCCAGGATGGAGTCTCCCCTTGAGTCCATAAGCCAAATAAACCCATTCCTCCACAAGCTTCTTTGCTTGGGTTCTTTCTGCGCAGCAACTACAAAGCTGACCACAACAGCAGCCAAGTGCAATCTGAGCTGATTGTATTAACTATTTGTCTTGTTTCAGTGACAAACTACTTTACAGAAGCAACTTGAGGAAGGAGGAGTGTTTTGGCTCAGTTTCAGAAGGCAAAATCCATCATGGTGGGGAGAGTGTGGCCAAGATGGTCCATGGTAGCAGGAGCGTGGGGCATTTTCTCACATGGCCCCTGGACCAAGAAGCACAGAGGAGAACTCCAGGCCGTCATTTCCACCCCCCTGCCAAGGTTGCACAACCTTCCAAATCAGTGCCACCATCTGGGGAACAGGTATTCAAACAGGAGCATGGGGAACACTGTCATGTAGCCCAGGAAAACCTAGAACTAGCAGCAATCCTTCTAACCTCTGTGTTTTTGTCTTCAATTTTAAAGTGTCATTTACCAAGAACTTCATGTCTGTGTACATGTGTGAGAATGTTTGTGTGTGTATGTGGGACCCTGCTAAGAGGCATGGAGGATATAGGGTTAAAGGAAGTTGAGGCTGGCCTGAAACCCTGATAATCTCAAGCTTCTATCTGAGACCAGTAGGCGTTTTGGCTATCTCCTTCTTTTATCCTAGACACTCTTGCCCCCCTGGCAGGCCACAACAAGAAACACAGGCAGTTTCAAGGCCTGAGTTTACATACCTGAGCTGTAATAACAAGCCTTGGCAATAAAACTTTAAAGGTCACAGTTCCTCTGCAGCCACCGCTATCCACTACGGGCCTAAAGGCACATATTTCCCGTTGAGAAAGCCCCCTCAACTTATCTATGCAAACTAGGCATCCACAGGGTACTGGCCCCTGCCAATCCATTCATGAGACGTCCACAGACTACCCTGCCCCTACCAATCCCCTTGCTGCTGATGCCCCTGCCTTTGCTTTTTCCTCTATATAAACAACCTTTATCTGTATAATAAATGAGAGCTGCTCACTGCAAGTTCTCCCGGGTGGTTATGCCCTTCGGCTTACCGCTGTCCCAAGGCTCTGTCCACCCAGCTGCATGGATGGACTGGGGTGTTACTGTACAATGACTCCCCAAAAAATCCACACACCGCATGGGTAGATCCACCTGTGAGCGCAGGTGTGAGTGTGCATGCATGTGGGAGCTAGAAGACAATCCTTGGGTGTCATCCATTATTTATTTACTTTTGACACAGGGCCTCTCATTGGCTTGTAACTCACCGAATAGGCTAGACTGAGTGGTCAGCAAAATGCAGGGATCCTCTGGTCTCCATGTCCTCAGCCCTAGGATTACAGGCACATACCACCATGTATGACTTTTTAAATGTGAGTCCTGGGGACCCAACTTAGGTCCTCATGATTGCAAAGGAAGCACTTTACCAACTAATCTATCTCCCCAGGCCCAAAATTACTTTTTCAATTTGAAAATTATTGCTAGAAATAAAGAATATTTTGCATGTTAGAGAGCTGAGGAAGAGGTATTCCATACAGACTTTTGATTCACCATCTTTAGTGGAGAGAAGTAACTACCTGGGAAGAAGTTAGGGGAAGTGGGGTGGGGAAGAGGGCCAAGAGAAGGTAATGAGAGAAAATAATGAACAAAATACATTGCAAACACATAAAATTGTCAAAATAATTTGTAAAGTATATTTCAATGTACAGATTGAAAAGCTTTTTGTTTATGGTCTGATGGTAATCTCTTGAGCAACCTGCACTTTATTTTTATAACAATCATACAGATAACAAGGAAAAGAGCTGATTTTAGGAATTTATTATTTTTTTTTAAAAAAAAACAACTTCCAGAGTTTGTCATTGTACAGGTTCAGCCTGGTCTCCTACAGCATGGTACAGTCATAACCGATCTTTTATGACAATGACTTAGAGGCAGGAAGATCCAAAACTGAATTATCACAGAAAAAAGAGAACAGTTTAATGTTACATGTATTTCAAAAAATCATATTCTAATTCATTTAAATTGGTTATCCAAGTATGATAATATAGCAGAGCTCAGATAACTAAAAAAGGCGAATGACTACAATACTCCCTTCCACCTTGTGTGCATTAACAGGCCTTTCCTCCATATATCTTTATATAGATTACTAACAAATTCAACCCATTTTACACAGCATTAATTTTTTATCGACTTGGTAATGTGTCTAAACTGTTCCTATTATCTTTTATTTTCCCAATTTTTTGATCAGTTTTTTTCTCCATCAAATTGTGTATAGATGGCAATTCAAAATCATCTCTGCTCATTCCAATGGTTTTAAAAGTGAAGTTACCATCGGCCAGATAGCCAAGACATTTCATTAGTTGCTTCACAGCTCTTTTCTTGACCTTGATAAAAGAGAGACCTTATGTCTCACTGAAGCATGTATCAAATCCAGGCAAGATGTGCTTGTGAGCTGGTTGCCAGAGAGGGGACCACAGTTCTGAGCAAGGTTGTTAATGCAGTGCAAATATAGGCATCGTCTGTTCAATAACTGTTTATACATTTATAAAAGCAATACAGTCATGGGAAAAACAACAAGCACAGCTTGGTAGAATAACCTGCCATGAAATATCAGTGGCGTTAATAATTTACTACAACTGTTCTTTCTATTCACACTGGATAGGAAATGCTTCCATCTAGCACATGGAATATGAATATATACAGCAAAAATTTGGCTTTTATAAAAAATCTTCATAAGGACAATAACATGAGGGTTGAAAAAGATATTTATATTTTTGGTGCAGTTTCCTAATCCTGTCTATTACAGGGCACGACTCAGAACTGATAGGTTTTGTCAACCAGGTAGAATTTTCCTGCCCATAATAGCCTACTATGATGAAAGCATGACCTTGCTTCTTCCTAACTGTAATTCTGAGTGCCTGGGAGAATACACTGGGTCAGGTTGAAGGACAAATCCCGCTAATTTTTTTCAGAATCTCCACCTCTGGCAGTTCCTGCTTGTTTCCTCAAACACCTAACCACACCCTATTGGAAACCACATGGGGCATGAGACTGGCCAGTGCCTGCCATCTTGGTGCACAGCAACGCCAGCATCTTGTGTGATGGTTGCCTGAGGCAGGGGCAGTGGTGGGGACTGGACTGTTTTGTACTGCCAGCAGTCAAAACAGTTCCTATGGGCTCAGTGCTTGCTGTGAGCCTGAGGAACCATTCCATCCTCCTAGGAATGGTTTTCTGGGCCCAGCAATGTGGCTGCAGGTGGCAGCGACATTGTGGCCCGGTTTCATGAGTGACTACACTAACAAGCCTTGCTCTACAAGTAGACAGTGTGGCCGGGTTAAGTGAAGGCTTTTGCTTTCTAAGGTAGGGATTGCATAGAGTGTTTCTTTCTGACTTAATGATTGGCAGGACTTTAGAGTTGTGATTTTAAAATAATTGTGCAAAAAAAAAAAACCATTGCATTTAAGGTGAAACAGTGCTGTGGTGGATTAGCGATGTCTGCCTTGGGCACAAGAATTGGTGCTTATTAAATGCCACACCTTGATGTCCTTGTTCTAAACAAGGTGAGAGAATGCAGCTGACCTGATGGATTCCTTAGGAATCTTCAGAGACCACAGTGCAAAGCACTGAAGCTATTTTTATTTTATATTGTTCTTCATTCCAGAAAAGATTCTAAAATTTGAGGAGCTTGAGACAGGAATTCTAGGGCCTGTGGAAAACTGGGAGTGGAGTCATTTTGAGCAAGCTGTACACTGCCTTTGGCAATGACCAGTCAAGGGTGATAACGCTCAGTGTTTTGCATGTGTTACAGGGCTTATTGATCAATCAAACTCAGAATGACTGAGGAAGAGGGTGGGAATTTCAGGCAGAGCTCGTCTGTGTTGCTCAGGTGTATTCCCCCTTGCTTAGCTGATATATTTGTAAATATGGTGAGAAGCCAAGGAGAAATATATTTGCATCTACACACAATGGGAATAGTTTCCTTGTTAGGTCTGGACTACTTCGTTGCTTCGTTGTACTTAGAAAGCTCTGTGTACAGCTTTACTGAGAAAAAAGGACCCAGTCTTAAAGTGGAAGGTGCTAATGATACAGTTCGTGCACCATGGCCTCATGCTTGTCTCTGGAAACCAGGGTCAATCACTTTGACTCGGGCCGAAGCCAAACCTTGAGTTTTAACACGAATCAGCAGGTTGCCTTTGACAATGCTGTTGCCTGTTGATTCAGGGGATCATGTCTGGCCAAAGCCAGCTGCCTGTGGGTTTTAGAAACCACTAGATGCTTCCATGAGTGCTTTCCTGTCAATGCCCACGACTGACTCCACTTCCACCTCAACCCGGCAACATACCTTTCCCTTCAGCAAACACCTGCTCCTCCTCACTGGGAAACTGGGAGAATTTGCAAGGACAGTTAGGAACATGTTTTTACACCTTTGCAAATTCCAGTAGAACATCCTTTGAATACCTGTTTGATGTCGAGTTTTCTTGGCACCCTGGGAACACCAAGCCTTTCCAGAGTTGCTAGGTCACACATAGAAGTGAGGATGGCCTGGGTTTTTAGGCCAAAGGTCAAATCTCCAAGGAAGGCAATGCTCAGCATCTCAACCACGCCATTTTTTATCCAACTCTGCATTTCACTCTCAGAAATGATTTTCTTCCAGGTCCTCCATTCCATGAGACATAATCTCATTGACCGCATCCAGGCAGTTTCACTGTCTGTGGAACCTTCTAGAGGTGATGGGCAACAGGCCATAAATGTGACAGTAGCTGTCTCATTGTTTTCAAGCAGTTCAAATTTTCTATTTCTTCCCGCTGACCATGACTGTCAGTATGTTGGGGCATGTCTACCCAATTTTTGAAGCTTGTGAACGCCAGTGAGGGTCATCACCACTCACCCCTGGAGCTGGAAAGATCTGTCCTGACAGCACAGAGGAGCAACCTCCTAGAAGTTTCTGAGACAGGCCAGAGAGCAGACTTTGGGGTCTAGACGGAAGGCCTTGGAGGAGGTCGGGAGGGGGGTGGTGCCCTGTTGGGAGGTGGGGCCTGAGGAGGAGGGGGA
>PVHP010036943.1:0-17896 GCA_004024765.1 Zapus hudsonius
TCTCTCTCTCTCTCTCTCTCTCTCTCTCTCTCTCTCTCTCTCTCTCTCTCTCTCTCTCTGTGTGTGCCTGACAGCAGGCGTGTGGAGGGAAGGGGACCACTTTGGATACTGGGCTGGCCTTACACCTGTTGGAAACAGGATTTCCCTCCTGTAGCCTGCTTCTGTGGATGCCAGACTAGCCTGGCTACAAGCCTCTGGGGATTCTCTTGTCTCCAGCTTCCATTTTATCACAGAGGGTTACACATGCACACTACTGGTTTTGCACGGACTCTGAGAATCTGAACTCAGTTGCTCTCACTTGTATAACAGGAGTTTTTCCCATTGAGCAATTACACCAGCCAAGAAAAGAATAAAAATTAATGGTGAAAATGAAGAAGCTACACATCTATTATATACTTACAAATATATAGCCAGGTTTACTGGCCTCTTCCCATATTTGTAACTATTTCTCTTACCAACACCTAAATAAATACATTAAAATACTGATGCTGATGTTTCTACAAGTAATTGGAAATGTCCTTTTGCATGCACAGTTCCATGGTTAGAATAATACACTGTCAAGAGAATTTACATGCAAATAACTTTTTAGTGTGCTTAGTGAGGAGATGTAGGATAATTAAATCTCATGAATATATGTTACTCATAGCATCCATGGCTCAGGACAATGCTTATTTTAAGGAATGCTGCCTCATTTTCTGTCAAGATGGCAATATCAGAAATCTATGTTTTAGGAAAGTAGTTTCCACAATGTTTCCCTAAAACAATGAAATTCTCTTGGTAAGAATATGCTATACAGATGGAATATAGTTTATGAAAGTTTAATATTCCTGGGCAGAAATAGTAGCCAACAGTAGAACTATATTAGGCGGTGGGGAATTTTAACAAAGGACACTTGAGAACATTTAGATGCCATGTCTCATATAAACTCACATTTATTTGAAGCTAAGCCAACATTGTCCACCTTCATCCTCAGTGAAGCACAATTGTATTTATTTGTGGAACTCTTAGAATGTAGGCAAGCAACAATATTAAAATATTTAGGTCTTATTTGAGAATGGCAGGAATGATAGTTATTCTTCACAGGGTTAGGATGGTGACATCACTGCCTGTTCCTCTTACTAGATAACATGAGCAGGAAGAGCTATTCACCTGCTTGGTTAGCAGAGATTCAGACAAGCACCCGTGAACATCAGAAGACACCCAGGTCCCAAGAGATCAGAATGTGAAAAAGAGGTTGTGGGGAGAGAATCAACATTTTCCCAAGTTAGAGATGCTCTTTCTCTTTGGCTCTGTTTAGTGTCATTTCGGTCCTGTTTTTCAAGACCCTCTTTTCATTCATCACATGTCCTTCACCTGAACAACACTGTCTCCTCTCAAGGTCTCCCATACAGCCATCAGCCATCAGCCAATCTTTCTCACCCTATCATTTTCCAACATCCAGTCTCTCTTTTCTCTTTTGCAATAACTGCCACAAGCCAATTCCTCAAATTGGATCCCAGGATCCTTTCTCCTGGCCTCCCTGGGGAGTGTCCAGGCAGGAACCCAAGCTGGCAGCTGCCCACACTGAAGGGCAAAGGCGGGTGTTCCACGTCCGCTTCAGTGCAATGCTTCTTGGAGGCATGTAGCCTTAGAAGGTATAGGAAGGTCCTTAGAGAGGTTTCACAGTGCCAGTTTAAATTCTGCCTAGACCCTGGTGTTTTAATCCTGAAGACAATGGCTGCAGATCCTGACACTGCTCCAAAGAGACCGAGTTGAATGAATGCAATGTCAAAGGAAGAAACAGCTGCTCTGGAAAAGGCATTGTGGCCTTGATGCATGGCACCAACTGTGTATGAACACATTTCCTGAGGTGATGCTTTAAAGCCTTCGATATATTATGAGACTGTGACAGGGGAAAGAATATTTTTTAAAGCCCTTCAAAACATTAAATTAGGTCTGAATTTTTATGTATTTTCAATAATTTTTTCCAAGTAGCAATGATTTTGCAATTATAGAAGTATTATTTTGCTGGAGCTATTCTAACACGATAATATAGGTCGGGTGTATTTAAACCAGTCTGTTTAAAGAAGAGAAATTTACATTCTCTAAAAAAACAGCTAAAAGACAGAATCAATGTGTTGACAAAACTGGATATTTCTGAGATCATGAACGAAACATACAGTGTGTGTGTGTGTGTGTGTGTGTGTGTGTGTGTGTGTGTGTGTGTGTTGTGTTTTTGAGGCAGGGTCTCACTCTAGGCCAGGCTGACCTGGAGGTCTCCAGGCTGGTTTCAAACTTATAGACATTATCCTACCTCAGCATCTATTTTTGACTATAGATCACTTTCTTCTCCTTGTATCCAAATTTCATTCTCTTATAAGGACATCGATAATGTTGAATTCATGTTCATGTAGTATCCTCATACTAACTTAGTTATTTGTATAAAAATGTTTAGTCCAAACCTGGTTATATTTTCAGGTTTGGGAGGACAGAAAAAATATCAAATAACATAAATAATCTGATAACAGATATATAGCTTTGTATTTAAAGTTAATTTATGTAAGTATTTTAATTAGAATTACTAAGTAAGGCCTACATGCATATGCATCTTTTTTTATTCTTCTTCCTCAGAAACCAGTAAATAAGATTAACTCTCCCTGCTAACATTTCAACAATCAGGTAAGACTTGTAATAGAACAGAGTAAAAGACAACTTGATCTACTAATATTATAGTTAAAGTCAGCCCAGTACCTGAAACAGTGCCTGCATACAAAGAGAATTCAATAAATATTTGATGGGTGAAAACACAGCTATGCATATGATATATTCATTTGTTTATGTATCTCCTTCACTGGAATGGGTATTTACAGGTGAGTTTGGTGTGTGTGTGTGTGTGTGTGTGTGTGTGTGTGTGTGTGTGTGTGTGTGTGTATTGGGGATGTTGTATGGACTATTTCGTTCTTATATTTGTGGCTGTTCTGTCTTCTGAAAG
Source organism: Zapus hudsonius (assembly GCA_004024765.1). Lineage (NCBI taxonomy): Eukaryota > Metazoa > Chordata > Mammalia > Rodentia > Dipodidae > Zapus > Zapus hudsonius. The sequence continues at coordinate 2,972 of PVHP010036943.1, forward strand.
CTTTGCAATCCAGTGCAGGATTAGAAAGATTAACTTTTGTGGCTACAATGTGGAGAAAAGTGTGAAATTCATAGTTTAAAACTGATACTGTGATAATCTTTGAGCAAAACAACAGTAAAGCCTTCAGCCACCAGCCATCTAGGGTCAATGTAGGGTCCCAGTCATAGGGTGACCAGATGTGAATTTCCAGGTGTGCATAATCTCCTATGGTGTGAACCATATTATACATACCTATCACCCTCTCTAGGGCTCAGGCCATATCACAGAAAAGTGAAGAAAGAATGTAAGAGCCAGATGATGGAGAAGAGTCCTGTAGAATACTGTTTTCTGTACATGACAAGTGACCTTTGCCCTCACACTCACAGCACTGTGGCGAGCTACACAAGATCTGCCCAATACCAGGCCCATCAAAAATCCATCACAAATGGGATAAAGTTAACTGACAGAGAAGGGAAGTTACTTGCTTCAGTGGGACACACACTGACATCTTGCCCACGCTCCAGTAAATAACACCCCACCGGTGATGTGGTCATGAAGGCAACCTAACTAAACTCAATGGGGTTTAAAACACAGGGCATCAGAGTAGGACAGCCTTGAAGAAGGGGCTCAGCAGACGTGGCAGGGGATAAAAGGAAACCAAGAAAAGGATGAATATGATCACAGTGTCCTGTATGAAATTATCAGTAAAAACATGATGGAGGCCCCAAAGGAGATGATGGAATGTGGCACTGTCCTCCTCATCAGGCTCTCCTTTAAGATGACTCACTCTCACCACCATAGCTGCCTTGTCACAGACCCATGGCATCTCGGCATCATTGACCCTGGCACCATGAACTGGCACGTCCAAAACTGTGCACCAAGATAAACTTTTCTTATTTGTGAGTTCATTATGCCAGCATTCTCTTATAGAAAGCTGGCACAATTTAAAAGAGACATGAAGACATTTTTTAAAGAATAAATACATGTTTCAATATCTTGATAATGCTTGTATTTAAAACTATATGATTTCCAAAGAGAAAGATTGTAAGAGCCATGATGGGGGAGAATATTCAGAGTCATTGCCCCCCTCAGCAACAACACACAAAGGAAAAAAAAATACGGACTAACTCTCAAACGATCCATAAACCCCTATCCCATGGTCTGGTCCAGCAAGACCATTGAGGAGGGTCCCCTGCATATTGTGGACAAGGAGGAGGGAAATGGAGGTACCGTCACAAGACTTCCTCATACAATGTATCTAATTATTGACAATAAATATGCTAATAAAAATTCCTGGTCTATCAATAGAGCAAAATTTTATGAGTAATTTAATAGCACAGATAACCTGAATTAAAACAAAGAAGAGCTGGAGAGATGGCTTAGCAGTTAAGGCATTGGCCTGCAAAGCAGAAGGACCCAAGTTCCATTCCCCAGGGCCCATATAAAACCAGATGCACTAGGTGGCACATGTGTCTGGAGTTCCTTAGCAGTGCCTGGAGGCCCTGGCATACCCATCCTTTCTCTCTGTCTGCCTTTGTTCTCTCTTTCACTCTCAAATAAATAAATAAAACATTTTTTAAAAAGAAAAAATCAGGTTGGAAAATAAATGGTCAGCCCTCCATATGTCAAATAATGTACACAGTAATTAAAAAAATAAATTAATGTAATTAACTAAGAGAGCAAATGGTTATTGTTTAACCACAGGTTAAATTGAAAAGTCAAAATGATCATATGACTTAATTTGTCATAGCATGTGGTTCAAGTTCCAGAAAAGATATATTTTCATATATTTACAATGCGCTTAATCTTTGCAAAAGTCATAATTAGGACAATGCAGAGATATGCAGCATAATTTAAAATCAAATAGATGTGTAGAACTAGCAAATGGACAGAGAGGATAGTATCATTCGTTGCTTCAAATGACTAAAAATTACTTTTACATTAGTGAAAATATTCATTCCAATAGAAAAATAAAAAAAGAAGATTCCAAATATAGGAAATGAAAAAAATTTACACTAGAAAACTATTCAGACATCAAATTTAGAGAGTGTACATATACTTTTATTAGTATGGAACTATTTTACCAACATTTTGCAATTAATTTTTTTAAAAACAAAATCACATATAATTAATGATAATTTTAAGACATGCATTTCGAGTGTATTTCATAATATTGATATCTATATAGTAATATTTCTATCTTGGATATAGATGCATTATGAGTATTTCTATTTATACAACTACCTATATAATCTCCTATACTTTTAACATGTACTGAGGCTGCTCAAATGTTATTGTGTTATTTTCTTAATTTGGACTATTTCCAGCAGTGGCCCCTACAAGCTACACAACAGGCAAACTAGGAAAGGTATGCCCAACAGTGGCACGTTTCTATGATGTCTTGTGGGGACATCTAACTGCTGTCGGATTGGATTTGATGCAGGCCTCATGGGAGGGAATGCTTGCTGTCATTGAACATCTAGTCATACACATAGGTCTGAAGAAAAATATAAGTATAAAATCTTGTTTTTATTATTTATTTGCAAGAGGAGAGGAAGTGAGAGAATGAACACATCAGGGTCTCCTCTTTCTGCAAACAAATTCAAGACACATGCACCACTTTGTGGGTTAACGTGGGTACTGAGGAATCAAACCCTGGCATCAGGCTTTGCAAGCAAGCTCCTTTAACTGCTGATGGATTGCTCCAACCCATAAAAATGTTTTATGAATAATGTCTTACATTATTTTATTTTATATGTACAAACATTAGATTTCAGTATACAATTATAATAATGTTAAGTAAACAAAATATGCCTATGAAGTCCAAAAAGAAAATTTCCAAACACTCATATGAGTAACGGAAAAATGAAAACACTGGACACATGCCTCATTGTTGGCATGTTGTAGGTCTGCACACACACACATACACACACACACACACACACACACACACACACACACACACACACACACACCACAAGAGGGGTAAGTAAAATTGCATGCTGAAGAGATCTTTCTAGGGTTGTATTTTCATATCCATGATGAGTATTCTTCATCAACCAATAAATCCAAGAACCAAGGCCTTTAAGTACTACTCGGTAGCTTGTGACCTCAAACAAGGTAAAGTTCATCTTCGTGGTTTATGAATTCCATATTTTCAATTTCACCATTCCTTCTTAGTCCATGGCATTTTTTTATGAACACAAAAATAAAAACAAAGTGGCAATCTGTGTTGCTTGAAGTATACACCCCAGCCAAGGGTGGATGAGGATATTGCCTCACTGTGACTCCTTTCAATTGATAAACAAGTGTTCTCATGGCCTAGCTACTTCCATATTTTCACATTCTCAAGTTTTCTGTTTTTGTGATTATTTGAATATTTAAAATATTTCATGTACATATATGGTGGTATTTTAAAATTCTTAATAAATATATAATAAATTTGACAGAGAAAAAAATATATATATACATGTATGTTGAATATAAATTTTCTCTTCAAGCATAAGTCACAGTGTTAACCTTCCAAGTTAAGCGTAAATAAATCATGATGTCACATGTCATTATCTGCAGCATTTTTTTGTTAATTTCCTTGCAATGGACAAAATCAAAATACCTGACAAAAGAGACTTAAGGAATAAGGGTTTAGTTTGGCGTACAATCCCAGTATAGACAGGCCTCGTGGTGTGCAAGGCAAGGAAGCAGGAATATGTAACAGTGGATCAAATCCATTCCACAGTTGGCAGTCAGAGAGACATGGATGGTCAGCTTTCTCCTCTTTATACAGTCCAGAAGCCCAAGACCAGTGGGACTTTCCACCACATTTATTCAATTCAGATATTCCCTCACAGATAAAGGCAATCTCTAGGTGGCTCTATATCCTGTTAAATTAACAATCCTGGATAGCCCTCACAGGTGTCTCTAAAGAAGCTGAATAGATAAAACAAGTTAATGCAGTGATTACTTGAAATACTGTTACTCCAGGTTTTCATATCCTATAATGTCCCTTAAGAATAATGATTTGCTGCTGGTCGTGGGGCACCATGCTGAGAGGAAATTGCTGAAGGAGCAGAGGAGGAGGGCATCAAGGCTACACATTTCAAAGGGGCTTGGGAGGTGGCTTCGTGATTAAAAGTGCTTGCTTGCAAAATGTATTGTCCTGGGTTCAATCCGCCAGATGCACAAAGTGGAGCAGATATCTGGAGTTCCTTTACAGCAGCAGGAAGGCCTAGGACACTATGCACACTCACCGACACATTCTCTCTCTCTCTCTCTCTCTCTCTCTCTCCTCCTTGCTCTCTCCCCCTCTCATACAAAAATAAAATATTTTAAATATTTGGCTTGCTATTCTAAAAATACATGCTCTTGGAAACTGTATAAACATAACTACAACAAATAATATGACTCAAGTATATTTTACTAAAACCTCAATTTCCCTTCTTGATGGCAAAGATAGTTTCTGATAAGAATTAGATACGATAATCTATTAGTGACATCAGTTTTAGTTTTAAAAATCTCATGAAAAAAATTAAGAGGTGATGATTACAGGGTTTTTTAGTAAAATGGTATTGTTATCATAAATTACATATTTTCATAAAAGGAAAAAATGGAGAAAAAGAAAATCTGAAAATATTCCTTTGGAAGGGGGGTAGGAAAAACAGTGAGTCAAGAATACATTATAAAAAAAAGCAACTTGATAAAGATTCTAGTTCAGTGATTGAGAATATCATTGACTAAGATTTTTAATGTTATGAGCATCAAAAAGAAAAAAGCTGGACACTGCATTTGTGTAATTTTTAATTGTGTGTATTTGTGAGATATGAGATGGTATGAATTAGTCTTAAACAAATGTCATATAGCTTCACATTTAAAGAAAAATAGTACTAATATAGTCATACAAACAGGAACTTAAATGTACATTACATTTACTGATCCAGTTAGTTTTGAGGCTGTATCTTCCTCAAGATCTCTTTTTATAATTATGAAAAAATGATTGTAAGAGATAATAGATTTGAGATAGCTTTTTTAAAAAAGAAGCAGAAAGGGTCCCCCCAGCTAGGAGGTGTCCTGAGAGGGAAAACTCCAAGGAAATACCTTCCTCAAATTCTGTGATAGATTTTATAGTTTTTCTACTGAGTCAAAATCTACAAATTTGAATATTTTATATAGCCTTCAAAATTGTTTTTATGAACCTAAGTTTCAAAACTCCTTAAAAATGTGGAAGAGATAAATACAAAGCATATAATTCAATAATGCTAATAGGTTTATGATCAATTCAATTATGTTTTATAAAACTGTGACAAGAGGAGCTGGCAATGTGCTTGGAATGGATAAAGCAGTGATATCAGGGTAGCAACAGATCTATAAAAAACAGAAAATGGCATGATGTCCAAAAAAAATCAAGGAAACTGAAAGATCACGGGGGAACCTGCTATAGAATTTATATTTCATAGATGAATCACAGTTAGATTAATGAAGAAGCAGCAGAATTTATTCATCAAACTGTCCCTGAAAGAATTCTAGCATTAGAAATCATTAAAAGTAGTCCCAGTATACGTGCAGAGGAAAGTTCTATGTCACACTGGCCTAATAAGGATGAGCATATTCAAGGTGCATTAATGGAACACTAGCAGGGTGCTCATGGGAAAGCAGTGGAAAGGGAAGGGAACAGCTCTAGCATGTATTCTCCACATCTGCTCATGTAACACATGAAGAAAAGAATGGAATAAAATACCTTATAAAATCAGTGCAGCATTTGCTGTCACAAAGACACGTGAGGGAATCATTCTTTCCCTTTCAACATGATGGCAGGGTTGTTGGAGGAGACACTCATGAGAGACATCAAATCACCATCTTTCATTTGGGAGAAAAAGCTTCATAAAATTAATTGCTGTTTGTTTTAAAATATGGGACCTCAGCCACACTATTCTTTTCATATCTCTGAAGGGATATATATATATATATATATATATATATATATATATATATATATATATCCATGTTTTATAAGGTTTTCTAAGGTAAATACATCGTTTTCAATGACTTCAAGTGTAAACTGATACATTTAGCATCATCAAGTTTTATGTAAGGGTTGGAAAATATTGGATGATCTTTTATTAAGCTGGTCCTTGAAGGGTCAATTATTGTCTCTCAATTTCCAATTTTTAGTTTCAGCGTATAAACTGTACTTGGAGTTTTTGTTGATTTTTGTTTTGGTTTGGAAAATATTGCAGTCACTCTATATTTGACAGAAAAATCCTTAAGGTGAGAACTTTAAACTCAAGTTAATATTGAAAAATAATTGTGATGTGATTTAGATGAGGTCTCAATGTGAAATACTATGTCTAGAACTCAGTTTTGCCTCATTTTGTTTTCAAATAAGCATGTTCCATCAACAAATACAAGTAAACGGTTCGGGGGTAATATCTCATTGTTCATATTTTAGATAGACAATCCAATAGAAGTCTACATAAAACTGAGCAGGTAAGATGATCCCATCTGAATGAATTGTGCATATAAATGGCTATGTAGTTTTTCACTTAATAATCTGTGTATGTTAAGCTCTCAGAACTATTTTCACATTCCATTTCATGCACTTTGTGTAACATAAACATGCATTCTTTTGTAATTTTATTAATTTATTTATTGTTAATAATTAGAAACATTGTATGAACAAATCTTGTGTTGGCACCTCCATTTCCTCCTCTTTGCCCCCCAACCTGCTGAGGTCCCTCGTAGTGGGATTGCTGGATTGGTCAATGGGATGGGGGTTATGAATTGTACAAGCAGTAGCTAGTTTTTTTAAAAAATAAATATCATTATTGTTAATGATAGATACATTGTCTGAGTAGTCAGTTTTTTCTGCATTGTTTTTTGAGAGGGGCAATGTCTCTAGATATTCTCCTCTACCATGGCTCTTACAATCTTTCTGCCCCCACTTCTGCAAAGTTCCCTGAGTCATTGTGGGTGAGTTTTAAGTCTGCTTTATAGTTGGGCTCTTCAGAGTCTCTGGATTTGTGCCTTTGACTATTTTGGGCAACAGGACTTTAGATGATAGCTGACACCCAAGCAGAAGGTGAACCACCCCTAATTCATCATCGAAGTCCCAAATGAAACTTTTGAGGAAGTGACATCAGCTCTTTTTGACAATGAGACTTCCTTTGCTCCTTGCTCTTCATTTTACCTGGTTCAACTTCCCCCCTCTATCTCCTTCTCTTCTTTTCTCCTCTCCTCCTATCGCCTTCCTTCACTATTGTTTTCTTCTCTCAATGCTCTCTTTTTCAAAAAGTTTGCAGAAGACACTAAAAATTAGACTAAGGAGCCTGTGTGACAGTGCACACCTTTAATCACAGCACTGGGAGCAGAGGTGGGAGGATCACTAGAGTTCAAGGCCACGCTGAGATTACATAGTGAATTCCAGTTCAGCCTGGGCTAGAGGGAGACTCTACCTTGAAAAACAAATGAAATTAGAATAAAGAACTCTCTTTATTAACTAAAATATAGATATTAAATAATTTGAATGGTCAATGGTATTCTAAACCATGACACAAAGACATCATCCTGTCTTTATTGAACACTGTTGCTAATTATGAGTGTATATGTTGAAGATGTGTAGTACATACACAAATGCATAAACCTGAAAACCACGATGCTAGATGAAGTCTCGAGAAGACACATTCTGCACTTATATGTGGAGTCCAAGAAGGCTGAGCTCATAGAAGCAGAGGACAATGGCAGGTACCAGAAGCTAGAGGCTGGTGAAGTAAAGAATGAGGAATTACCAGTCAAATAGTACAAATTTTCATACAGGATAAATAAGTTTTCTGAAGTCTGTTGTACAGCAGTGTGATTACTATAAAAATATCTTGAATATTTCTAAATAACTAAAAATAAATTTGAAATGTCTCAAAAATGATAGATAAATGAAGGACTCGTTATGTTAATTGGCTTGATTTAATCAGGCTGCATTGTGTACCATAAATGTATAATATCACATTGTATTCTAAATGTATACAATTACAATTTGCCATTTAAAATAATATTGGTGAAAAGAGCTATCTATGTGCTTTGCAGAAGGAAATCAGTCTGTATAATTTGAGGATCTTCATGACCAAAGAAAATTTGACAAACTATGTCATTAAGATGAGCTTAGATAAAAATGAAGATAAATCATTCCCTGAAGTAAGAAACCTCTGGTAGTGATGTGATGGTTTACTTCCTGAGCATAATGTCATAGTTAAATTTTAGGGGACAATGTTCTGTTCACAGGTGCCCTGAGTATCCCAAATCTGACAGTAAATTACAAAATTTTTATCATGTTTCTATGCTTGTTCACCTGAAAACAAAACAAATAAATACAGATAATATTATAAGATGTATGAGAATTCAATTACCTTATTAATGGGAATTTAACTGCATGCATCAAGTTTAAACATCATTTGCTCAAATACATCTTTAACAAAGCAAAGTATACTTAGCATATCCTTTTGTATGTTACCCATAAATATTTCTGCCATCAATTGCCTCATGGCATAAATAATACTTCACTTGTCTTCTTTTCTGGTTAAACAGTGATAATTCTCAATGACAATTCATGCCTGTCTTCATAAAGGGCCCACACACATGCCCTAAAGCTGGAGTTATTTGCTGTTGATCAGCTACTCTGTGATATCATTTGATGGGTATTCTAAATATCAGAAAGAGAGGATGAGCTCTCATGTGGTGCTAACTTAAGGTGCAGGATAAATCTGACCAACATATGAATCTTCCTGACTTTTCCAGCAGAAGAGCAATAAAGCATCATCTTATGGACATTGTGAAGTAACACAAAGTGATTGCAAAATAAAGTCAAGTGCAGAATTGTGCAGAAACGTAAAGTCCTCAAATACGTGCCCAAATAGTCTCAGAGAATTAAATGTAACAAATCAACAGTTAGCATTGTTGAAGGGAAAAAATGTAGTGTATGAGGAATATTTTAAACTGGTAAGATTAAGAAGAAGAAAGAGAAATGTGAGTGTATCTTTTTGGGTAAGCCATATGATATACAGTAGGGAAACTGTCCTATCATCTAAATCTCTCAGCAGACTGAGCTTGCTGGCATGTGTCTTCTGGGAAATGAGTAACCACGCTGCGATAGGCAAGGGCTACACATTAGGCATTAGCTTCTTCTGAAATTCAAGAGACTGATTTAGGATGAGGCATTACAGCAATTAACTATATACTTTAACATACCAAACTGTCTAACTGAACATCACAAATACTGAAAAAGAATTCTGAGATAATGACAAGAGTTTGATGAAGAGTAATGGATGGAATTGAGAGGGTAGAAGCTCTTTTACCTTGGAGCGTGTCTTAGCAGCTGTCTTCCTGGGTGTTTTAACTTCCTTTGATTTTTATTAAAACATACACACCACATGTGAATGCAGACACACAACAAAAACAGTCATAAACTATCATCCATACTAAAAATATACAAAGTTTTACATGTCATTATTTTCTAAACTATGCTATATAAAACCCATTCAAATATAATTCTCGTCATATTAGCTATAAACACTCTATAGACATTTAAATGAGATTTATAAGAAAAAGAATATTTTCAGAATAAAGAAAATTAAAATAGAAGCACAGAGGCTCTTAAGGTCACAACAACAACAATGAAACAGACTTAAAACTCACCCTCCATGACTCAGGGAACTGAGCGGAAAATGGGGGTTGGAAAGATTGTAAGAGCCATGGTGAGAGACATTACCCAGAGACATTACCCCCCTGAGCTACAATTCATAAAGTGGGGGGGGGGGCAAACTTGTTGCCTCCTGTGCTATCCATAACGCCTTGCCACATGGATTGATCCAGTGTGCCAACCGAGGAGGATACCCAGGGCACTGGGGATTGGGGGAAAGGAAATGGGAATATAAACTCAATATTTGCTCAATCAATGTATCTAATTTGGGGCAATAAAGACAAACAAAAAAAGTTAAAGACAAAATAAATAAAATAAAGCACTGTTAGATTATGGAATTTAACATTTCTTGGGTGTTGTTTTAATAAAAAAAAGAATCAGGTGGTGGTCTTGAAGTCTACCTGTGGCTTTTGTGGACCGTGCAGGCAGAGTGGAGCTACTTTTAGTCCCCTGCAGCAGGCCCCTGCAGGCAGGGTGGAGCCAGGAGACAGGCCGGGCTGAGCTGAGGCTCCCATCTCCCCCAAGTGGCAGGGCTATAGCTCTATAGGCAGATGCTCTGCCGTTCTGTTGATGGCAGCAGCTCTGGTGGCAGCAGCGGTGGTGGGCACAAAGGGCACCTTGGAGAGGGAGAATGAGTGTTGGCAGCTCCGGTGGCTCCAGGAGACCGAAAACCAGGTACCCGTGGAGGCATGCCCTTGGCCTGAGAGCCCATGGAAGTGTTACAGCTCCCTGTGTGTTCAGCTCATCTCTTCAGAGAGAATAACAGGCAGAGAGAGACCCAGGGGAAAAGGCATGGCAAATAATCCCGGTTTATTGTAGAAGCATCGTGGGTTAAACAGAAATTGAGGAGGAGGGAGGGAAAGAATGGACAAGTGAAGAATCCATTTTATAAAGCAGACTCCATTTTATAAAGCAGACTCCATTTTTAGACTTACTTCCCCCTCCTTAAAAAATGTCTGGTCACAAAGACCAGGAAGTAAAAAAAAAAAAAAAAAGACACCATATAAGGAAGCATATGGCTGTCCTGAAATGTGGGCTGGCCCTGGGATGTGGCTCCAAAAAAGTAACCAATCAAGAGGCATACAGATACAGAAAAGGAGCCAATAGAAATACCACACACCCTGTGACCTAAGCTATATTATAATTAGATAACTCCTGTCCATAAATACCCTGCTCCTTTGTTCTTCGGGGCTCCATCTTGCCTAGCCATTCATCTGCCTGCTTGTGGAGCCCGACTGCGCAGCCGAAGAATAAAATCCTCTTGCTTTTGCATCTGCTGGTGTGGTTATTGGAGTTTTGGGGTATGCTCTCCTGAGAGAGGCCTTGGGGAGTCTTTCACAAGGATTGGCAGAAATCAGCAACCTGTGAATACCTGCTTTGCATGTAGACGTGAGCTTGGGCATGTATCAGATGGTGGGGGCAGAGGAACTGCCACCTTCTAGGCATAGCTGAGGCGTGAACCTGGGTCCATGTGCCTTGCTTTGGGGGTTGGGAGTGTCAGAGTTGAGTGTGGAGATAGGGAAATACCTACTGGGTTAGCCGGAGTTTCTGATCTCATTCTCCAACACCCTCTTAACACTTTGTACTCCGTGCCCTCATCAAACAATACCAACACTTGGGGACATATATTTGGAAAATACTGATATCTTCTCATATCTTTCTTTTGACTTCCAATAAAAAATAATAGTAAAATAAAAAAATTGTATATGGTGAATTTGAGCATCTGTGAATTTTGATATCTGCAAAAGGTGCTAAAACCAATGTCCCTTTGCCAATAAGGGATGGCTGTGCACCATTCTGGCTGGTTTAAAACTGTAAAATTACCTGTCTACTAATTCTGGAGTCTAGAAGTCTAAAATTAGGATGACAGCCTGGAGAGACAGCTCAGTGGTTAGGATGCTTGCCTACAAAGCAGAAGGACCTTGGTTCAATTCCCCAGCACCCACATAAAACCAGATTTGCAAGGTGGCACATGTGTTTGGAGTTCATTTGCAGTGACTGAACGTCCTAGTGAACCTGTTCTCTCTCTCTCTCTCTCTCTCTCTCTCTCTCTCTCTCTCTCTCTCTCTCTCTCATTCTCCCTAATAAATATTTTAATTAATAAATAAATAAAATTAGGATGACAATAAGGCCATGTTCTAGGATAAGGCTCTTGGGGAGATATGGCCCATGACTTTACTTTTGTCCTTTAGTTTCTGGTATCACCAGAAATGCTTTGTAGTTGTTGATAAGCAACCACATAACTCCAATCATTTCCTCCATTCTCACACTGATCATTTAGATTAAGGGCCTATCCCACTCCAATACAATGTCTCATCAGTGGCTTCATCCATGACAACTGAATGTCCAAATAAGGTCACATGTTGAGGCACTAGGAGTTAGCATGTGAACATACTTTTGGGAGCGATGATTCATCCCATAATGCAGGGCAATTACACATGGGGAAAATAAGAGAAATTCAAATATGTCAAGTATTATCCAAGGGCCAAGTTAAGCTGCTCCATGAAGTTCTAATTTTTTTAAAGGATCCTGCAGGAATATACAAAGGTACAAAGTATATTGTGTAGTAATGATACTTAATTCCTATAAGAATTTGGAGAATTACTTTTGAAGCCCTGACTTCACTCTGCTCATCACAGGGTCTCATGCTGTCTCTGGAAGAGTGTGATTCTTGAATCCCAGGGTATATTGAGTGCATCTACATTAAATTCCTGTTTTGCTCATACAAATTAATAAGAAAGTGTTTTTTTTTTATTTTTATTAGCCACTGAAAACTGTACCTGAAAATTCATAAAGGAGAAACATATTAATATTTCTTGGATAAGGATCAAAGGCCCTGTGTACATTTTGATGGGCCTTAAGAGAGTTGTCATGTAAATATTAAGCAAAGTCCCAAGTCTAAAACTCATGTAAAAGCCATGGTATTTAGAAATGAATGAATGGTCTGAATGTGTTATAGGTGCTACTATGTCAAAAATCCATTATTTCATCTATTTATTCATCAACTAACTACTTACATGTTAAGTTCTATGTATTTCAATTTTAGGAACTGATGGCAAAAATATAAACTCAGGAATCATACCTGCTTTTTAATGTGTATTCTATTGAAGGTAAAAACAAGAATCAAACCAATAAAGATAATTCAATTCAATGACACTGCAATACTAAAAGAATACAGTAAGATAAAATTATATTACAGGGGCTGGAGAGATGGCTCAGTGGTTAAAGGTGCTTGCTTTCGAAGCCTGATGGGCCTGTTTTGTTTCTCCAGTACCTACAATGAAGCCAGATGCACTAAGTGGCACATTCATCTGGAAGTTCATTTGCAGTGGCAGGAAGTCATGACATGCTTATACTCATTGACTCTGTTTGCCTCTTTCTCTCTGTGTCACTGTCTCTGCCCCTGTCTCCCTATCTCTCTCTCATAAATTAGTAATTAATTTTTTTAAATGATATTACAAAGAGTCAATGTAAGTGTTGTAATATGAACACAACTTTTCAAGACGCAGTGAACTCTAAAGAAGTAATGTTTTAACTGTGGAATGATAACACCATCAGGATATGCTTTGCAAGAAAAAGAAAAGCAGAAAGACAAATATAAAGGGCTGTGTGTCTTGAGTGAAAAACAATCTGCATCATGTTTCTTTATATTGTTTCTGGATATTACATCCTTTACCCAGTGTCAGTATAAATGGTACCTTGAATGAATATAATATAAATAATCAACAAGGCATTTTCAGTGCTGCTGTAGATTAGCATGGATATTGAAGGGAAGATACAGCTCTATCTGAGCCTGGGAAAATGTTTTACTTGGGATCTTACATAGGATAACACCTCCAGCACCTGGGAGGATGTTTTACATATCTGAAGGATTCTATCTATTCTATTCTATCTATTCTATCTATTCTATTCTATATGCCCCTTTTGAAAGAGGTCTGCAGAGAGCCCAATCCACATTTATATGGTCACCTATTGTCTATTGTCCCTCGATAGCCATCCCCCTAAGGAGGCCCAGACCCAGGCAAACTTTAGCTACAGTCTTTAAAAGAGCATCCAGAGAACATTTCCAGACCCAGTAGAAGTCTGTCCACTCTCCACTCCTTGATGAATAAAGGAATCCTTGTCAGAGTGTGCTCCGGTGTATCTTCTGCCTCAATTTCCTTATAGATTTAATCCTGACCTAGGACCAGATGGTGGTATCATCATAGCCACTGGGATGAATCTTCAAACCAGGCACAATTTGGGGAGGAAAATATTTATTGAAATAACAGATCCAGGGGAAGTTTCAGAATGGTGAGGGAAGCTGGCCCCCCTTTCACAGATCCAAGCAGATAGAGAGAAACCCAGCAAGGGCACCTCCACAGCAAGCAGCAACTGTATTCCTCAAAACAGCAGGACTGACAGGCTTGAGCTCCAGCAGCTCTTTGGCATATGTATCCCTAGAATTTTGCATTCGATTTAGAAATACCTCAGGACCAGACCCCAGGAGGCCAGGCCAAAGTGACACCTCCAGCCAGAAGGCTGGAGACAATTCACAATTATAATAAACATTGGATTCTATTGGGGGACATCTATTCAAACTACCCCAGTCAGTGTTGAGGGAAGTGAACTCACAGCATGCAAACAGGACTGAAGAAAAGCAGAGTCTTAATGGGAATGGCTGCGAGAATAGCCGCTGAGGGGGCACACCTGTGCTATGTGTCCATGGCACACTTAGGATATCTCCCTTTGGAGACCATGCCTTCCCTGTTACACTTATCAGTCAGGAACCACAGAGAATTAAAACAGAATGTTTGGAAGAGAGTAAGTATGAAATCTAAAAGCCTTTTTTTTTCTTTATAAGAAAGGGTCTTCTGTAACCCAGGCTGGCCTTGAATTCTCTATCCTACTGCCTCCATCTCGAAATTTCTGGGATCCCTATACTTAGCCTCCTAAAGGACCGCATTATTGATGGGTTCACAGAAGGAAAATTGGGACATGCCATGTTAGACAGCTGAGGGCAGATTTTCTACCTTTCCTTTCAGAGATGATAATTACACATCCTAATGCATATTGTACTGTGGAAGTACCGAGCCAGATGACCTAATAGATATTTTCAATTTGTAATTTCTTTGCTGCAAAATTAAAGTATTAATCAAACTAAAAGCCTGCTCTGCTGGTTAAAGGTTGACTTTGCACAGAGTGGCCAGAAGTAATAGGGCTGCCTTTCTCTTCTGTTTATTCATGCCCTCTGCACAGTTTCTCAAAGAGAGTCTGCAAGAATGTCA
>PVHP010036944.1:0-17627 GCA_004024765.1 Zapus hudsonius
TCCTCTCTTGCCAGAATCTCAGCTATCGGCCTACGGTTGGTTGGTAGGGTTAGATGGGCCCCAGCTCTCTCGCTGCATCCTGAAAAATACAAACACAATCTCCATTGGAGAGTGAGATCAGTGTAGGTTAACAAATATATACAATTCTGGATTACCTAGATTCTATTTTTAGTAGTCTCCCAGTCACTCGCTCCCATAGTGCATCTTGTTTTGGGAGCCCAAAAGTACGGGATCCGGTGCCTATTGCCCTGAATCCCTAGTTCCAAACAAGACCTGGGCTCTTACGTAGCCCCTCCCCCTGGCCTCCAGGTCTGCAGCCCGTCTGCCCCACCCCTCAAGGCCCTTGCTAATCTATATACTTGCTTACTTTTTTGTTTGTTTGTTTGTTTTGTGTTGTGTTTTGGCCTGCCAACCAGGACCTGGGCTCTTACGTAGCCCCTCCCCCCGGCCTCCAGGTCTCCAGCACATCTGCCCCACCCCACCAGGCCCTTGCTAATCCATTTCCTTTCTTACTTTTTTACTTGTTTGTTTGTTTTGCCCAGCCCCTCCCTTCAGATTTTTGCCAGTCTTTTTTCTTGTTTACTCCTTTATTTTATTTTTTATTTTTCCTCTTTTTTCTCTTCCCTTTTCTTTTTCTTCCCTCCTCTGTGGTACTTTCTGCCCACCGAACCCTGAGGCTTCCTTGAGACCTTACCCCTGTGGTTTTCTCCACCTGTCTACCCCCGCAGTTTCCCCAACCCCGGCTCCCCATGGTACCCCAGCCCATTGATTCTGTGTAATCCCCAAGTGCTGGTCCCTGAGGTATCCTCAAGCTCCGGGTCCTGCGGTTTCCCCACGTGCCCGCCAGCTCCTGTGGCTTGCCCGCAACCTGGTTCCCACAGTTTCCCCATGTGATAAATAGTCCCTAGGCGGTAGTGACAGGCAGCTGACACCCTACACCATTGTACCTTACCTCTAAGGGGCCCCGCACCCCCTAGCAGGCTACATAGGACCTGGCACCCCACCCTCTGCCTACTTAGTCCCCACAGCCCCACACCCTCCTCTAACAGGGTACCCCCAGTATCACCATCAAAGTCCAGCCAGTGATCTGAGGGCACACATACTCACAGATTAAACAAGTGAGTGCCCAACCCTACCTGTGGAGTCCAGTGTACTCCCAGAACACACTAGCAAAGTGAAATCAGATCAAAGGCATCCCACCAATCACCTCAACTGGAATTGAAATGGGCAGACCTCAACGCAAGAATATATCACCAGCTGAGGAAACCATGCCAAATGGCAACAACGATGCCACCAAAGAGAGTGAGCAGAGGCAGGCCCAGGAAGACAAGACACTAAATCCTGTTCATACTGGTACAGATCTTGAGGAAATCTTAATGTCAGTCATGCAAGCAAAGATAGACCAACATATTGAAAGAGTTCAAAGTCAGCTCATTAGCTTTGCCACCAGGCTTAATATAATTGAGGAGAACCTAATGGACTTCAGAAAAGACATATCAGAACTAAAGACAAACCTGCAAACTGAAGGTATCAAAAACCAGCTTTCCAAATTAACTGAAGACATCTTCAAATATAAGAATGACTGTCAGGAAGAAGTAATTAAATCAAACCTTGAAATTAAAACACATCTCAACAGGATGATGGAAGCAACCCAAAAAGAAGTAGCAGAAAACAAAAACCATCTTGAAATAATAAGAACGTCCCTAAAATCTATTACTAACAGGATTAACCACTGGGAAAACAGAACCTCAGACATGGAAGACAAAACAGAGGAGAATTCGCGAGAAATCAGAAAATTGACAAAATTCAAAAGAGCAAGTGAACAAGACTCAAGGGAAATGTGGGATACCATAAAAAGACCTAATCTCAGGATCATGGGGATCCCAGAAGGAGCAGAAAACCAAACGAGGGGCATAGAAAATATTTTCAACATAATTATACAAGAAAACTTTCCATACTTGGCAAGAGATAGTGCTGTACATCTAAAAGAGATACGGAGGACCCCAAACAAATTGGACCAAAAGAGGAACACCCCAAGACATATCTTAGTTACAATGCCTAGTATTGAGGATAAAAAAAGAAAGGAAAGGAAACTCATGTATAAAGGAAAACCCATCAGAATCAGCTCAGACTTCTCCAGAGAAACTTTAAAAGCCAGGAGAGCTTGGAACAAAGCGATCCTAGGCCTAAAGAAGTACGGATTCCAACCTAAACTACTATACCCAGCAAAGTTATCCATCATAATAGATGGAGAAATGAAAGTATTCCATGAAATTAACCAGCTCTACAATTACTTGAACACAAAGCCAAACCTTCAGAAGATACTTCATGAGATATGCCATGTAGATGAGACAAATATCCAACCTCAGGAAAGGAACAGAGAACAAGCAAGGTAACACCGAAGAGATAACAACAGCTCAGATACCAACCTCCATATTCTCTCCAACATGGCAGGGTTTAAAGCAAATCTCACAGTTATAACTTTGAATGTAAATGGACTCAACTCTTCTATAAAAAGACACAGGATCGCAGGTTGGATCAGGAAAATGGACCCTTCCATCTGTTGCCTTCAAGAAACACACCTTATTGCTAAAGACAGCAACCTACTGAGAATAAAAGGGTGAAAAACAATTTTCCAGGCATGTGGGAAAAACAAAAAAGCAGGTGTGGCTACTCTAATATCTGACAAAATAGACTTTAAGCCAACAGCAATAAAAAAGGACGATGATGGCCACTTCCTACTCATCAAGGGAACAATACAGCAAGAAGACATCACTATACTAAATATGTATGCACCAAATGCAAGGGCCCCTCAGTTCATTAGGCATAAATTACTCAAAAGCAAAGCAGGTATAGATGCCAACACCATCATAGTAGGAGACTTTAACACTCCACTGTCATCCCTAGACAGATCGTACAAACAACAGACAACCAGGGAAATCAAACTGCTAAATGGCACCATTGACAAACTAGGGATAACAGACATCTACAAAACATTCCACCCCAAGGACACAGATTACACATTCTTCTCAGCAGCACATGGAACTTTTTCCAAAATTGACCATATATTGGGCCATAAATCATCCCTCACACCTGAGGTCATTAGAATAGATGGAAAAATCCAACCCTAGGAGCTTGAGACACAAGGAAATAATTAAGATCAGAGCTCAGATTAATGACTTGGAAACAAAGAAAACAATTGAAAAAAATAGTCAAATCAAAGAGTTGGTTCTTTGAAAAAGTCAATAAGATTGACAAATCCCTGGCCAACTTAATCAAACAGAAAACTGAGAAAGCCCAAATTAACAAAATAAAAAATGACAAGGGTGAAATCACAACTGATCCTGAAGAGATTGGAAGAATCATCATGTCATACTTCCTAAAGCACAAATCATCCTCAATGGGGAACGACTCAAGGAGTTCCCCCTCAACTCAGGAACAAGACAGGGATGTCCACTCTCACCACTGCTATTTAACATAGTGCTTGAAGTTCTAGCCCAAGCAATAAGACAGGTGAATAGCATAAAAGGGATACAAATCAGAAAGGAAGAAGTCAAACTATCCCTCTTTGCAGATGACATGATCTTATATATATCAGACCCAAAGAGCAGTATTAGTAAACTCCTGAAAGTGATCAATGCCTTCAGCAGAGTGGCAGGATACAAAATTAACACACAAAAATCAGTAGCCTTTCTATATACAGAAAACAAACATTCAGAAAAAGACATCAGAGAAACTATCTCGTTCTCTGTATCCTCAAATAAAATCAAATACCTGGGAATATCACTAACCAAGGTAGCCAAAGACTTATATAAGGAAAATATTGAAACATTCAAGAGGGAAATAGAGGAGGATGTGACGAGATGGAAAGACATTCCATGTTCATGGATAGGGAGAATCAATATAGTAAAAATGGCAATCCTGCCAAAAGCAATCTACAGATTCAACGCGATGCCAATAAAAATCCCAACCTCCTTCTTCACAGACATTGAAAAAATAATCTCAAAATTTATTTGGATGGGTAAGACACCTCAAATAGCTAAAACTATTCTGAGCAAAAAAAAAATATGCAGGAACTATCACCATACCTGACTTTAAAACATACTACAAAGCCACAGTAACTAAAACAGCATGGTATTGGCAGAAAAACAGACAGTCTGATCAGTGGAATAGAATTGAAGACCCAGCGTTTAATGCAAGTAACTTCAGCTTCTTAGTCTTCGACAAAGGTGCCAACAATGTATGCTGGGCCAAAGTTAGCATCTTCAACAAATGGTGCTGGACAAATTGGATAAACACGTTTAAAAAAATGAAAATAGACCAACTCCTTTCACCATGCACAAAGATCAACTCCAAATGGATCAGAGACCTCAATATCAAGCCTGTAACCCTGAACACCCTGGAAGAAAAAGTAGGAGGAACCCTACATGAGATAGGAGTACGGAACAACTTCCTGAGCAAATCTACAGTAGCCCAGGAAGTGCAAAGTCACTTAACCAATGGGACCTGATCAGGCTCAAAAGCTTCTGTACAGACAAAAATACCATTCTCAGAGTCAATAGACCCCCTTCAGACTGGGAGATGATTTTCACCAGCTATAACTCAGACAGAGGCCTAATTTCCAGAACCTACAGAGAACTCAAAAAAATTAATAACAAAAACCCAAATTGCCCCCTTACAAAATGGGGTACTGATCTCAACAGAGAATTCACAGAGGAGGAAACACAAATGGCATTCTCTCACCTGAGGAAGTGCTCAGCATCCTTAAGCATCAGGGAAATGCAAATCAAAACCACAATGAGATACCACCTTTCTCCAGTCAGAATGGCAATCATAAAGAAAACCAACAACAATTGTTGCTGGCGAGGATGCAGGGAAAAAGGAACCCTCATTCACTGCTGGTGGGATTGCAAACTTGTTCAACCGCTATGGAAAGCAGTGTGGAGACTCCTGAACACAATAGACATAGAACTACCAATGGACCCAGCTATCCCTCTTCTAGGCATCTATCCACAAGATGTCACATCTCGACGCAGAAACATTTGTACAACTATATTTATAGCAGCTCAATTCGTAATAGCCAAGAATTGGAATCAACCCAAATGCCCATCCATGGAGGAATGGACAGCGAAACTGTGGTATATTTACATGATGAAATTTTACTCAGCTGAAAGGAAAAATGAGATATTGAAATTTAGGAAAAAATGGTCTGATTTGAGCAGATCTTACTAAGCAAACACTCAAAAGAACAGAGAATTGAATGCCGCATATTGTCCCTCATATGCGGTCCTTAACCAGGATAACCATTTTCTTTATGCAGACTAGTAGAAAGAAGTGAGAGGTTATGAATGAGGGGTAAGGGATGGGGGGAGGGGAATGGCTCAAGCATGAGGCTGAACCAAATTAGGTTCAAAAACATAAAATCTTCACAAGCATACTGTAACCTAGTGAGCAAGTAGTGGGTGTCAACTGACAAGAGGGGCCATGAGTAGTAGGGGAGAGAATCTAACCCTATGAATAACTGATCAGTCTGACAACCCCTGGTCCCAACCACCGGTTCCTTCCCTCACTGAGCTGTTGACCAAAGTGACCCATGGGGTTCCAAAAACAAGACAAAATTCTGTCAAGCTCTTGAATGACCTCCCTAGGTCTGAGGCAAAACCCTGTTGCTAAAGAAACCACAGAATACCATTGATCAGCATCAAGAGACCCTTCAAGGTCCGGAATGGTATCCAGCCCCCAAGATGGTAGTTAATGCAGTGCTACAAGGGACTGCACAAGCTGCCAGGGGAAGCTGATTAACGACGCTGGAGTAAACAGAGATCACTGGTATGAAACACAGACTACAGCCATGAGTAGGCTGACCACACCTTTTACTGGGAGAGAATAGTGATCCAAGAAAGGAGCACTAGTGCACTGGAGGAGCCTGGGCCTGGGGGAGACAATTAACAGCTTTTAAATTTGGCCAAATATTCCACTCAGTGAGGGGAAGCCCGTGACTGGAACTGGGGAATCAGTGCGATATGTACCGGATCCCATACTCTTGGGCTCCCAAGAAAAGATGCACTATGGAAGCGATTGACGGGGAGGCTACTAAAAATAGAATCTAGGTAATCCAGAATTGTGTATATTTGTTAACCTACACTGATCTCACTCTGATGGAGATTGTGTTTGTAGTTTTCAGGATGCAATGAGAGAGTTGTGGCCCATCTAACCCTACCAAAAGACTGTAGGCCGATAGCAAAGATTCTCGCAAGAGATGAGCCACCACAGTCATACTGTGGAGGATCCTTATGGAACCCCACAGAGAATGACAGGATGAACAACACAGCCACAGCCATTCAATCAACACAGGATAAGCCAGGGGGGCAGAAACCAACAATTTTCAACACAAAGCCCCCTAAGTACACAACATTAAAACAGCCTTAATACTCACCCACCACGACTCAGGGAACTGAGTGGAAGAGGGGGTGGAAAGATTGTGAGAGCCGTGGTGGTGGAGACTATCCAGAGGCATGACACCCCTCAGTAACAACACACTTGGGCCAGGAGAACCAGGCTGAGTACTAGGCTATCCATGGTCTCCTGCCACAAGGACTGATCTAGACGACCTACGGAGGAGGATATCCAGCTGATTGGGGATGGGGAGGGAGGGCTTAGGGGAATTGGGGATAACAACTCATTGTTTGCCCACTAAATAATGTAACTCATTATGGTCAATAAATATGTATATTAAAATTTAAAAATATATAGAGTTTAAAAAAAAGATAAAAGCCTTTTGTTAATCAAAGGATATTATCAACAAAATAAAAACAGAACCCATGGAATGATAAAAATTATATATATGATAGATATCTAGATTACACACACATATATATGATATGATATATATATGATAGATATCTGGATTACACCGCAAGTTAGTTGAATAGACATTTTTCCAAAGGAGATAGGCAGCTTGTCAATCAGTACATGAAAAAATATCTAGTATTATTAATTATTATGTGATACCACTTCACACTCATTAGGATGGCTACTATCTTATTTTATTATTTATTTTCAAGCAGAGAGAGAAAGGAGAGAGAGCTAGCAGAGAGGAGGGAGTAGGTACACCAGGGCCACCAGCCACTGCAAATGAACTCAGGTGCAGGTGCCACTGTGTATCTGGCTTTACTTGGGGACTGGGGACTCAAACCAGGTTGTTAGGCTTTGCAGGCAAGCACCTTAACTGTTGAGCCATCTCTTCAGCCCCAGGATTGGTGAGGGTATGGAGGAATAAATCCATGTGCATTTCATGTGTGGAAAAATATGAAACAGTACAGCTTCTAGGTAAGACTGTGTGAATCTTTTTTAAAAATAACTTCACATCCATGTTTACAGCAGCACTATTCACAATAACCAAAAAATTAGAGGCAACTTAAGTATCTATCAACCAACACATAGAAAAACAAAGTGTGGCATATATATGCAATGCATTCGGCCTTAAACAGGAAATTCAACCTAGGTGAACATTGATGTATGGGGCTAATGAAATAGGTCAGTCATAAACAAACAAACAACTGTATGATTGCTAGAGGCCCAAATCACAAAGTCAGAAACTAGAAGGCCAGTGGCAAGTGGGGAGAAACAGGAGAATGGAGAGTCACTGTGTAATGGAGTCTCTGAGAAGAAAAAGATGGTAGATGGTTACACAAAAAACAGTCTGAATGCATTTGTTAGCATGGTAACACAACAGTGTGAATGCATACATTACCATGGTTACCCAACAGTGTGAATGCATTTGTGACCACAGTTACACAAGTGTGAATGCATATGTTACCATGGTTACACACCAGTGTGAACTCATTTATTACCAGAGAACTAAACCACACACTTATAAGAGTTAAAATTGTACATTTTGTCATGAATATGTTATCATGCTTACACACAAAAAGTAGTCTGTGTACCATTTTGTTGTGTGACCCTCTTTTCTGCAGGCAGGATTTCACATATGATGGTAGAGCTGAAACTCTCTCCTTGGTCCTCACAAATTGTGCCCTGCATAACTCTAAGGGCTCTGTTTACATAGAACGCATAGATTTTGGGGTGTATATGTGTGTAGTAGGTGTGGTACATGTGTATGTGTGTGCACACCAGGGTTTTATAAAAGTATTTTTATTGATTTCTTTTTACGTAGAGAGAGAGAAAATGAGTGAATGGGAATAGACATGCCAAGGCCTCCTGCCACTGCAAACTCAAGATGCATGGAGTCTATCACTTCTCGGCCTTTTGGCTAAGATCAAGTGAAGATGCATGGAGTCATTTTGTGCATCTGGCTTGAACCAGTGAGCCTTCTCTCCAGCCCCCTTACTAGATTTTAAAACATGGGTGCTGGGGATTAAACTGGGGAGCTTGTCCTTGCCTAACAAGCACTCTTGCCCACTAAGCCCCCTAGACTACAAAGGCTTTTTACATGAAAGAGAAATACTCCATCTTGTTGATCCACTGTTCTAATTGATGCTACTGGTTATATTTAGGTGTACCTTATAACTCAAGTGTTCATAAGCAAGGACTTTCAGAGTCCAGAGACACATGCATTATTATAGCAACAAAGAACTAATTCCAAATGCATGTTAAATTCTGAACATCAGAAATCTGGCAGGAGAAAAAGTCATATGTAAAATCCAATTTTCTTGTCTTTTTCTTTTTTTTTTTCTTTTTTCTTTTTCTTGTTCATTTTTTTTAAGGCAGGATCTCACTTTAGCCCAGGGTGACCAGAAACTCACTCTGTAGACCCAGGATGACCTTGAACTCACAGCAAACCTTCTACCTCAGCTTTCCAAGTGCTGGGATTAAAGGTGCGCACTACTATACTTGCCCCCTCAAATTCCATTTTCAGTTCATTTAGATATTATGATAATTACCTTATAAATACTAACAAATATTACAAAACTATTAAATAGTTTGATAAGGGAGGCCTTGAATGCAGATAAATGTTTTAAAAAAAAAAACAGGGCTGGAGAGATGGCTCAGTGGTTCAAGCACTTGCCTACAAAGCCTAAATATTGGCTTCAATTCCCCAGTAACCATGTGAAGCCAAATGCACAAAGTGGTGTATACATATGGAGTTCATTTGCAGCAACTGGAGACCCTAGTATACTCATTCTCTCTCTGCAAATAAATAAATAGATTATTTTTTAAAAAGCGAAAATAAAAAGAATAAAATATATCTATATGTATCTATATGTAGTATATATAATGGGAAACTGTGAAAAAAATTTATGAAAAAAAAAAAGACAATATATATGCTTGCATATAATAAAAAGAAGCCCAGTGTGGTGGCACACGCCTTTAATCCCAGCACTCGGGAGGCAGAGGTAGGAGGATCACTGTGAATTCGAGGCCACCCTGAGACTACATAGTGAATTCCAGGTCAGCCTGGACTAGAGCGAGACCCTACCTCAAAAAACCAAAAATATATATATATATAATAATTGACAGCATTTATGAAGCACCATGGGTTATTCTCTACCCTAAGGTATCTGAATTGTGTTTGCAAATTCTCAAACATGTTTGGCACGCTGCCCCTGTACAGATAGGCCCACAGCCACAGTCAGTGTGAGGCAGAATACTGAGCATGGCTACCTTGGAGGAGTAATGGTTTGACTTTTCCACTGACTTTGCTTTTATTATGAATGTTGCATGTTTTAGATAAATCTTTTGTGGCAGGAGAAGAAAAGTATCATAAAGAAGCCATGGTTATGTCTCAGAATTAAACAGGGCTTACTTCAGAAACTACTGAAGAAAAAGTGTTTAAGGGGAAAAGTGATTAAGTGAAAACTTAAAATGTAATAAACATCAAAACTCAGCATGACTGCTCTTACTGCAGTTAGTCTGTATATAGTATTGTATAATGCAACATTTGTGAAATAGTACGTGGACCCCGAAGACTGTTACACACCATAAAAAGTACAAAGTGTAATAACTTACCTAGAAGACATAAAATAACACAAAGGAATAATTAGATCAATGATATGAAATTAAGGTAAATGTAGAGATTCCACAGTGTCCAGCCTTTCACTGCGCTCTGGCTGACTTCCCCCCATGGCATCTGGCTCTCTGCCCTGAAGGCTCCTTTTTTCTACTCCTCATCCCATCTCTAGAATCACAGAGAAAGCCTGACCATGCTTCCCAGAGGCCAACCTACCAAGGAATCAACACACACATTCCCATCATACCAGGAGCTGGTATAAATACATCATCTTCAATCCTTGGTTGGGATCCACTGAGCATCTATTTTTATCCACTGCTCAGTTTCCTTGTGGAAATAAGCTCCAGCTGCTTAATGGAGGAGCTGACTTGTGCCCTTTATTAACTGTCTCCTCCCTGGCTTCACTTCCCACAGTCTTCCCTTACTGTGATCTCGCTCTTTCTCTCCTCTCTCTCTCCCTCTCGTCCCCCCCCCCTCCAATTGTTCTCAGGGTCTCACCATGGAGCTCAGGCTGGCTTCTCAAATGCACCATTTTCCTGCCTCAAGATCAGCTCCCTCAAGTGCTGCCAAATAAATTCTTGATCTCAAATCCTTGCTTTGGGTCTACTTCTGAGAGAACCCTAACTATGTGAATTTCCATCATTCACATTAGAGTCTGTGACTGACAGTCCCAGGGTTGCACACAGTTGGACCTATGAGACCAACCATGACAGCCCTGATGATACAGACTTCTTCATTTCCATGCAACTGGAACAATAAAGAAAATGAAAACACATCATTCTCTAGTCATAATATGTTAATGTGACCCATACATCACTGTTGTCAAAATAGCAAACTGAGGCCTGGAAAGTTGGTTCAGTGGTAAAGGCACTTGGTTTAAATTCCCAAGACACTCATGTCAGATGGACACAGAAAGAGAGAGAGAGAGAGAGAGAGAGAGAGAGAGAGAGAGAGAGAGAGAGAGAGAGAGAGAGAAAGCTGGGGCAGCTGGGCATGGTGGTGCATGCCTATAATCCCAGCACTCAATAGGCTGAATTAAGAGGATCACCATGAGTTCAAGAGCAGCCGGAACTGCAGAGTGAATTTCAGATCAGCCTGGGCTAGAGTAAGACCCTGACTCAAAAATGTAGGGTAGGGGAGGACATACCCAGCATCCATGTAAAAACTATGGTTGTGCATTTCTGTAACCCCAGCACTGAGGGGGGCTGAGACAGGAGGGTTGTTGGGGCTTGCTGGTCGGCCAGTGGATCTGATAAATGAGGAGCTCCAGGCTCCAGGACTGTCTTGGGGAAATAAGGCAGAAGAATGATAGAGGAAGACACCAAATGCCCTGTGGCCTCCACATGTGTATGAACAGGAGTCATGTACCTGCACACATATAAACACCAAAAAAATAAAATAATAAAATAAAATAAATGGCTGATTAGTTAAAGGCATTTGCTTGCGAATCCTGCAGACCCTGGTTCGATTCCCTAACACCCACATAAAGTTGGATGCAAAGTGGCACATGCAGCAGCAAGAGGCCCTGGTGCACACTGCCCGTTACCCACCCCACCCCCCAAACAAACACACAAAAATACTAGTGTGTGCAATTGAATTTTTAATTTTCTTTTCTTTTTTTTTTGAGGTAGAGTCTGGCTCTAGCCCAGGCTGACCTAGAATTCCCTCTAAAGTCTCAGAGTGGCCTTGAACTCATGGTAATCCTCTATCTCTGCCTCCTGAGTGCTGGGATTAAAGGTGTACACCACCACGCCTGGCTAGAATTTGCTTCCAAATTAAAAACTAATGAAACTCCAACACAGTTAAGAAATACACAACAAATAAGGGGAAAGAGACAATGGTGGTTAATCTTCATGGTCAACCTGACTGGGTTTAGAGTCACTATGGGACACATGTCTGGGTATCTGAGAAGAAAAGACCCACTCTGAATGTTAGCAGCACCATGCCATGAGCTGGGCTTTGGGACTGAATAAGAAAGCACACAGTAGGCTGGTGCATTGCACTCTGCTTCCTGACTTCAGTAACAATGTGCCCAGCTTCTGCTACCATGACTCCCTCACCATGATCCAGGAGCCAAAATTACGCCTGCCTTCCTTAAATTGCTTTTTCAGGTATTTTGTCACAGCAACAAGAAAAGCAACTAATACATGCTCAAGGGAATGTTTGAGAGAAAAGGAGTAGATTTTCCTATTTTCAGTGACTCTTCACCTCCCAGACTTTTCCTGGGTCTCAGGAAAGAGAACCTTGTCACACCAAGGTGAGTTTGGGGCAATAAGGATGCTTCCTTGCAAAATATCAATTCAAGTGAGTTTCAGGTGCCAACCCAATGGTAGGAATGGACCAGAGCTCTCATTAAAATGGCATGAAGGTATATTTCCAATCATGCATGTCAGCCGTTTGTACATTGAAGCAGTATTTCAAGCACTGTTTAGTAGATATTAATTTATTTTTAGAGAGCAAATCAGAACTGCACTCTTTTGAACATCTTTGTTTTTAAAGTGTTTTAGGGCTGAGAGATATCTCAGCAGTCAGAGGCTCCTGAGCTTGATTCCCCAGTACCCACATCTAGCTAGGTGCACACAGTAGCACATGCATCTGCAGTGGCAGGTGGCCTTCGAATGTCCATACTCTGTGTTTTTCTCAAATAAATAAAAATATTTAAACAGTTATCTTTAAACTTTTTTACTGACAACTTCCATAAATATAAATAACCTGATCCCCTCCCACAACCTTCCTTTTCCCCCTTCCACACTCCCCCTCCACTGAATCACTTCTTTCCAACTAATGTGTTCTATTTTGATGCCATCATTTTTTCTCTCCTATTATGAAGGTCTTGTTAAACAGGTTTTAAAAAATATATTTTATTTATTCATTTTCAAGCAGAGAGAGAGAGAGAGAGAGAGAGAGAGGGAGAGAGAGAGAGAGAGAACGCACACCAAGGCCACCACCTTGTGAGTCTGGCATATGTGGGTACTGAGGAATTGAACCCTGGGCCTTAGGCACTGGAGACAAGTGCCTTAACCGCTGAGCCATCTCTCCAGCCCAGGTTTTTTTTTTTTTTAAATAAAGTGTTTTAAACAAAGTATTACTTTTAATCTAATCAGGAAAAGAAGCTCTAAAAATTTAGTGCCAAAATAAGAGAGGATGAAAACATTTAGTAATTGAGACTTTACTTAATTTTTATATGTGAAGTTCTATGCTAAAATTATTTTAAATAATAACATCATATTGTGGATTCAAAAATGTATATATCTTTAAAAATATGTGAACTAAGCCGGGTGTGGTGTCGCATGCCTTTAGTCCCAGCACTCGGGAGGCAAAGGTAGGAGGATTGCCATGAGTTTAAGGCCACCCTGAGACTACATAGTGAATTTCAGGTCAGCCTGGGCTAGAGTGAGACCTTACCTCGAAAAACAAAACAAAAAAAATAATAATATATATATATATGTGTGTGTGTGTGTGTGTGTGTGTGTGTGTGTGTGTGAGTATAACATATGTATAAGAAAAATCTATGCAATGACAGTATAAAAAGCCTAGAAGGAAGAATGGAAATATATTATTATGAGGCTAGCATACTAAGGAATAATCAAAAATATTTTAGTATTTAGACCAAATCTTACATATAAGACTAGAAAAATCAGGTGTGCATGGTGTCTTACACTACTATCCCAGCATTTCATAGGTTGAGATAGGATGATCACTGTGAACTCAAGGTCGGCTGAGGCTAAAGTAAGACTCTTCCTCAAAAAAAAGCAAAAAGTATTTTTTAAAAAAGAAATTAAGGTCT
The DNA here is from genome assembly GCA_004024765.1 of Zapus hudsonius. Taxonomy (NCBI): domain Eukaryota; kingdom Metazoa; phylum Chordata; class Mammalia; order Rodentia; family Dipodidae; genus Zapus; species Zapus hudsonius. The sequence continues at coordinate 13,758 of PVHP010036944.1, forward strand.
GTTATGAGTAGGAAGAATTAAAGTAAGGCACAAGCTGGGCGTGGTGGCATACACCTTTAATCCCAGCACTCAGGAGGCAGAGGTAGGAGGATTGCTGTGGGTTCAAGGCCACCCTGAGACTACAGAGTAAGTTCCAGGTTAGCCTGGACTAGAGTGAGATTCTACCTGGAAAAAGCAAAAAAAAAAAAAAAAAGTAAGGCACAGTAAATTAATAGTAACACCATGACTATGCATTCTCTATCCTGTTCTTACAGAGAAAGGTAAATAACTTTATATATTTTAAGCAGCCTGTCACAGAGCTGGTACATTTGTCACAGCTGTGGAACAGTCTTCCAAGCATAGTAGCCACTGCACTCTGTATTCAGGGAGTTCTCTAGAGAAACATAACTGATATGAACACGTATAACAAAGGGGACTTATTAAATCACTTGCACAATACTGACTGGGCAGTCCAGCAATAGCTGTCTATAGGCTAGAAAGTGGGAGAATCTGGTAGCTATTTGATCCACAAGGCTGGATGCTTCAGCAGTCCCAATCTGGTATCCCAAGCCAACAGTTCTCCATGGTAGCTTTTGCTCAGTTCTGTTGTAACTCAAAAATCTTTGGGTCTCCACTGAAAACCAACACCCATCTTACAATGGCCTCATTGGCCTCCAACAAAGGGACATTGCTCCAGCAAGGCTCCACCTCCTACAGGTTCCACAACCTTCCCAAACACTGCCACCTTATTGAGGACCAAGTAGTCAAATACATGAGCCTATAGGGCATTTTATATTGGAACCACCATATTCTGCCCCTCACCTCCACAGGATCCATGTTCATCTCATGATGCAAAATGCATTTAGTTCAACTTTAGAAGTCATCAAATCTTTTAGCAGACTGAACACTGTTCAAAAGTCCAAAGCCTTGTCTGAGGCAGTCTCTTAATTGTGAACCCTATAAAATCAAAACACCAACTGGGCATGGTAGTGAATGCCTTTAACCACAGCACTTGGGAGACTGAAAGGTCATCATGGATTTGAGCCCAGTGTGGGAGCTCCAGGTCAGCCTGGACTCAAGTGAGACCCTGCCTCAAAAAAACAGAATCAAAAACAACATGAAGGGCTGCAGAGATGGCTCAGCGGTTAAGGCACTTGCCTCTGGTGCCTAAAGCCCCGGGGTTCAATTCCCCAGTAACCACATATGTCAGACCCACAAGGTGATGGCCCTGGTGCTCTCTCCCCCCACCCTGTATTTCTCTGCTTGAAATTGAAAATGAATAAATAAAATATTTTAAAAACATGAAAAAACAAATCACAAGTTACATACTTCCAACATATAATATCACAGGATAAACATTAACATTCCAAATGGGGGTATATTGGAGCAAAACCTTGAAGGACTCTTATCAAATCCTGTAGCTCCAGTATCTGTGACTTTCGATGAAGTCTTGGCTCAGGCAACTCCACCCCTTAAGCTGTGCTGCTTTCTTTGGCAGATGTCCCATGATCCTGGCTTTTCCAACAGTCTGGGGTCTCATTGCAACTTGGGGTTCACCTTCAAAACTCACAAAATGGCATTTTAGGGCTTCTATTCAGGAACTTGGATAAAGCCTCATATTGCCTATCTTAAGAAGTTCTCTGGAACCATAGTGAAACACTCCATGATCCTCTCTTTGCATTTTTCATGTCTCCAAAACCATTATCACGTGAGCAGGGCTGACAAATTCTACTGCCAGCTAGTGATGAAAAGCTTGAGATTTCCTCCACCAAGCACATTAATCCACTACTTTTCTTTTTTAATTTTTTTTCTTTCCCCCCTAATTCACTACTTTTAAATTCAAATTTAACTTTGCTTAAATTCTTAGGACATGGGTAGAATGAAGACAGATTTTTTTTTTTGCCAAAATATCCCAATAACTGCCTGTAGCCCAGTTTCCCATAGTCTGTATCCCACTCTGACACCTCATGAGTCAAGCCTCCACAGTCCACATTTCTCTTGGACTTCCGTACTCCTACCAAAATGGCCCATTAAATTCTGCTTATAGCATTATAAGGCTTTTCAAGTCCAAAGTTCCAAACTCTTACACATTTCTCCTGTAAGCTCTAAACATCAATCATGGTCAGGTTTATCACAGCAACAGCCCTATTTCTTGTTCATAATTTTCTCAGTGCTGGAACAAAATACCTACCAGAAGTAGTTTATGTAAGAAAAGCTGCTACCACATCATCACACTGGCAGACAGGAAGCAGAAGAGGAAAAGAAAGTAGGGCTGGACTCTAAAACCTCAAGCGCTGCCCCCAGGGACACAGTCGCTCCCCCAAGGTTCCACCTCTTAAAGGTTCCACAACCTTCCTGAATAATCTCACTTTACTGGGTACCAAGTATTCAAATATATGAGCCTTATGGGAAGCATTATATATTCAAACCACCACAGCATCTTAATCAGAGCAACTGTGATTATCCACAGGAGATATCATAGGCTGGTGTCCTTCACATGAGATTCTCGGCACCCCTTCCTGCCCCCTCTCAGCTGTATATAATTCTGTACCAATTCCATGTGATCTTGGGAAGTGCTGTCTATATCAAGGGTGGAAGGCTAACTGCAGCTATGGGGAAGTTATGATCTGCACTTATTTTTTTATTTTTGCAACATGGCTGTTTTGGCATTATTTATGTTTTTGTAAGCTCAATGAGCTCATTGCTGCACAAGGCTAGACTGGGGTAGAATTGTTAATTTTGTCTGTCACTGATGCTCTATCTGAGGTGAATAGTTATTTATTCATATTTCCCTAGTAAAAGTTCTCTCCACAGCCACATTCAACAGGTGTTTATTGAGAACTTTCTTGTGCCAAGCAACATTCTAGGTAGTAGGGAGACTCTAGGAAAAAAAAATATCAGGGAACTTTTTTTTTCCGTAATAGGAACATATACTATAAAATTATAATACTCACTTAGAACTTATACTAAATATACACAGGGAAACAGTTTTGGTATGCTTAAGATCCAATTGTACTCAATCTAACCAAATTCTCAAAAAATGCAAAATTAGTAGACTCTGCTGATCAGTATAATAAATAGATCATTATTATAATGTATCAGTATATTATTTGATCCTAAAATAGGATTAAGAAGTCAGCATGAGATAAGATTGTTGTGTGCAGCCAGTTAGATTAGAAGAAAATGCACAATTCTGTCCTTCAGATATGCAATTCTGATATAATAAATAAACCAAAAAAAGATACCCAATACTAAAAGTGTAATTACCAAAGAAGTGATGATTACAAGTAGTTTACTGGGAGTGCAAAGGAAGGCTTGATGGCCTGAATGGTATTTTATATTCTATATTAACAATTTACTGTGAGATGAGGGAATGGATACAGGAGGGAGTCATTTGTAAATAAAATGGCTCTTTGCTAAAAAAAAAATTGTATATAAAGTATGCACTGAATGTTCACAATTTCACTGCATTGAAAATATATTTTATGGCTCACAAGAAAAGATGCAATATGGGAGCGATTGACGGGGAGGCTACTAAAAATAGAATCTAGGTAATCCAGAATTGTGTCTACTTATTAACCTGTACTGAATTCACTCTCCGATGGAGATTGTGTTTGTATTTTTCAGGATACAGTGAGAGAGCTGTGGCCCATCTAATCCTACCATCCAACCATAGGCAGATAGCTGAGATCCTGGCAAGAGATGAGCCACCACAGTCATATCATGGAGGATCCATATGGAACCCCCCAGAGAATGACAGGATGAACAAGGGACCCACAGCCACAGCCATTCAATCAACACAGGATAAGCCAGGGGGACAGAAACCAACAATTTTCAACACAAAGCCCCCTAAGTGCACAACATTAAAGCAGCCTTAATACTCACCCACCA
>PVHP010036945.1:0-17681 GCA_004024765.1 Zapus hudsonius
TACATATATACATCTTCTCCTATATTTTCTGGCTAGATGGTTTTCAAATCCACAAGTGGCAAGTATATGGATATAATAACTCTATGCTCTTAGGTCTATCACTGATGAGAATGTAGCCCAAAGCCCGACTCAACCTTTCCACCTACTCTAGATGTGACTATGTCATTGAATAATGAGGAGGACTCTCATCTAGCACTGCTGGAGGCTCTGTTTGCAGTAATCTATATTTGTGTATAAAAGAACGAGAAACATGCAAAAGAAGGAAGTGGACAATAGCCCTACTCTACGATGGGATACCTGAAATGCAGAATTGAAGTAGAGCCAGACTACTCAGATTCTTTGAGACACCATACAATTAGATCTTTTATTTTATCACAATAAATTTGTATTTTACCACAGTGTTTTATTTTGGTGGTCAATTGTGAGTAGAGTTTGGAGAGTTTAAGATAAAAACACCAAAACCAGGCCGACAGGTGCAATTCCTGTAATCCCAGATACTTGAGAGGCTTAGAGAAGTTTCATGACAGGGGTTCCCACTTTTTCACAGTGCAGTGAATAATACCCCTCTAGAATGTAAGGACAATGGCAAGTTCATCAAAACCACATGATCCACATCGTCAAACTATACCACTTATATTTTCTTCAAACTACACAACTATCACTGCAAGTTCCCAACCTTAGCCTGAGAGATATCTTGATTTTCCCTCAGATGCAGGAGAAATATGTCATTATGATGCATGATTTTGGAGTTCAGAGGGTCATTTCAGGCCTATGAACCCTAACCTTTGGGGTTTTGCACATTTTAACAAAGAATGGAGAAATGAGACTCCAAAAAAATTATGAGTTATTAAGTTTATGTAGGGAGAAATTATGAATTATCAGTTTTATTTCAGGGAGATTTAAAACTGAGGGAGGAGGTTATCTGAAAGACTCAAGTCAGAGGAGTGCTCTCCTCAAATCAAGAAATGGAGATGAGTGATGGAGACAATCTCTACCACAGTGATATCTCCAGAGTAAAAAGGAATCTAGCGAAGGCACACAAACCTACACATAGAAGGCAAAGTGTCGGGGCAAAAGCCTTTGGGGGCCTTTGGAGGCACATCCTGGCTTAATCTCAGGACGGCACCTGACAGCCTGCCAAGAGGGGCTTAGCTTAATGAGTTTCAGGAGGTGATCATAATTGGCTATTATGCACAGGTTCTTATCATAAGACTGACCATTAGCCCCCTGATTGGCCAGGAAGCTCTATATATTCTGCCTCATTCCCCGCAATAAAGGGCACATTCATCCACCCCTAAGAAATGTGTGTGTATATTTGTGTGATAACTGCCTCCGCGGGTGGGGTGATAGCAAAGCATGAAAATGAAAAGATCTTCACATTAAAGATCAGAAAGGATTAATAAATAGTGAAGAACTCAGACATCAAAGAAAAGCCATAAGAAAGCACTCCAAGACACTTCCAGAAAGCAAAAAGAAAAGTGTCCAAGGAAGAAAGAGACTTAACATATGTTCAAGTGAGATCAGAGGAAGGAAAAAAAATAGGGCAGTTAACCTTTATATGAATCAGAAATTCATTTAGGGTGAGCCTTGTTATCAGTCTCGGGTATGTAGGGAGAGATCTGAGGAGTTTGTGGACTCAGACCCAGGGGTCTGTCTGACCAGAGAGGCTGAGCTGAGGAAAAAGCAAGAAGTTCCTGCTGGAGAGGGTCCCTGGCAGCCATCCTGAAGGAGCCAGAAGCAGACTGAGTTTCAGTGTTACCAGCATGGGCAGAATGATATCTCCTTGCTCTCTCCTCAGGCTTCTGTCCCTAAATGCCTGTAAGAAAGCTAGCTTACTCCTGTTTCTCCTTCGTAAGTATGTCCTGTTGTAGGCCCCCTGCTTCTCTGCAACAAGGAAAAACAAAAACAAAAAACAAAGTTGCATGTTGCCCATGAGGTATACCTAGAGTTGGGCTACAAGTCTTGCTTTGAAATGTAATTGAATTTTACTTACCTGGCAGGGGAGATACCATGATCATGAAATGTAATTGAATTTTAACATGAATGACTAAGGAGGAATTTCTATTTAATGTAAATGTCTCAATTTTTTGTCTATAATTCTCTTCATGACAACTGGATGAATTTAGAAAGCCTCTGAACCAAATGAATACAGAAAATATGTATGTATGTATATGTGCGGGCCATCCACGCCCTGCTGCTCATAAGCATTAAACCCTTTATACTAGCTGTATCTGGTAAGAGAGTTTTGGAATACCTCTCCATTACACCAATGTGTACCAATGTGCTTGGGACGGGGTAGGCAGCTCCATAGATATCTGACCCTTGAGTAGGAGGTGCCTCTAGCTAGAGCCCAAACCCAGGCGCTGAAACTTATCGGTCAGGTATGAACCAATCAATGGTCTCCCTGCCCACCTAGGGTAGGAAATACTGACTGAACAGTTAATCCATCCTCTCTTCCCCCTAGGCCAGGCCAGCAAAAGGACTTCTGAATCCAGCCTTACAAAGGTAAGGCCTTTCCCTACCCCAGCACAATGGCTGGGATAGAAGAAGGCTCCAGATTTTCCTCACATGAACCCTCCTTCTCATGATGGGAGCCCTCTGTTATTTTTTATGCTGTTGCTTGTTTAGCTAAACAGCGTAAATTCTATTAAATCTCTCCATGTGTTCTCCCCACACTGATGGCTAGAGAACTCTCTAACTCCCCATGTTCCCGTAAATAATAAAGTCTCCCACTATACCTTACTATCTTGTTGTCTATGATTTTAATTCTTTAATTTTGTAGACAAGAACTTGGGTACTCCTTAAATTTTGGTGCACATTAGAATTTTTGCTGGGCGTTATTCAAATTCTAACCCCCAGCTCATCCCGCTACATGCTTATAATTTGGAGGTCATTCCAGTGCACCAATAAAAACAAGTCAATAATTTGGGGTATCTTCAGATTCTTATGACATAAATTCAAAGTATTGCATCCACAGACCAGAGGGTAAGGTTTAGAGAATTAAATAGATCAAGGGAAGAAAAAAGGAGAAACAGAGAGATTCTGCCTATGAGGTGGAGAAGGTAGGAGAGGCTAACAGCCCAGCCCAGAGACCAATTTGGGGTCATATACAGGGTCTGAATGGGTGCTGAGCTAACCAATTTTATGCCACCAAATTTTGGGGCTGAGTTTAACCAATCACAATGCTAGGGTCAGATTTAATCCTTTCAAGAATTTTAATCCTAGGGAAAAACTCTTACACATGGAGGGATTTAGGTTGGTTATGGAATAACAAATAGAAGGAACTCCTCTAGGCAAGAGATAAGGAGAGCCCAGTTCTTTTTAAGTCTCTAGCAAATTGCAGACTTCAAGGGCAGGCTCCAGGACCTTCCTGATTTTACTTTCCAGGGCCTCCTCACCTTAAACCCATTCTGTTTTTTTGTGTGTCACATAGCAGATGTTAGAATATCTATTGAATTTCAGAGACATGCCCTATTTGAGACTCACAAGTAAATTTTTCATAACTCATTTTGCAAGCTAATTTCAGGTTTTTCAGATTTGTGTCATATAAAATACTGAAAAGTGGAGCTGGGAATTAGAATTTAGATAATACCCAGCTACTTCCAATTCACATCAGAACTTAAGGAGTACCCAAATTCTTTTCTATAAAATTAAAGAATTAAAATTATAGACTACCAGAGGATAAGGTATAGTGAGAGACTATTTAAAAGAGAATGGGAAGTTACAGAGATCTCCAGCCACGAGTGTGGAGAAAACACGTGGGAGATGTTTTAGCCAAAATCTATGCCATTCATCTAAACAAGCAGAAGAAGGAAAGACAACAGAAGGCTCCCATCATGAGAAAGAGAGATTCCCATGGGAAAGAAATCCAGCCTCTCACCACAGATAGTCTGTGGTGGGGGGGGAGCTTACCCCATCCTTTTCTGGCATGCCATATCAGGGAGAGAAGAGACAGAATTATCAGTTCAGTGAGTATTCCCTACCCCAGGTGAGTCAGAGAAACAGCTGGTTGGTCCATACCTCACCAATCAGTTTTAACACCTAGGTTTGAATTCTAGCTAGAAAGGCCTCCCACATAAGGGGAGGAAGGTCTATGGAACTTGCCTAAAGGAGTTAACTGTCACAATACCATATAAATATTTTATAATTTTAGTATGTCTTAGTTATTTCAAATGGGTGTGGTGGTGCATACCTTTGAATCCCAGCAGTTGGTAGGCAGATGTAAGAGGATTACTGTGTGAGTTCAAGGCCAGCCTTGATTAATGTGAGGTGGAGAGCGGGAATAAGTTCACACTTTGAAATAAATAAAAGTACTAAAAATAAAAAAAAATTAATAAAATAAATCAAACATGGAAATTACATTTATAAAGTTCATTTTTTTCTCTTTATCATGTTAATAGCAATGTTTTGAGGATCATTTTCTTGACCCATGTTATTCAAAATCACTGTGGTTTTCACTGTCACTTATCACTGAGTGTCAATATTTTGTAAAAAAAAAAAAACCCACACTTTATTAAAACACTTAAAAAGCCTAACTGTAATAATATCTAGTCCATATTCATCTAAATTTATTGAGTATAAGTAGACCTAAAATTAACTAAATTTCTAGGGACCATAGATAGCCCCATTGTGTGTCCAATAGTGTTTTGTGCTGAGCACACTCTTCCTTGTAGTGCATGTGGAATTTAATTACCCTCTTTTTATGCCAGTTTGGTCTGTGTTACAAATGGATGGAGAAAAAAAAATAATGAATGTGTCCTATGTGAATAGAACCAAACATCTCCTATGTGATCTCCCAGATATCTCTTCCTATTTCTTTGTGATTTTTCAGTGTCCAGGCTGTGAATATAAACCTTCCACACTGGAGAAAGTTAAAACGACATTGATGCACCAGCATCAAAGCCAAACATGTTACAAGGATGGGATTAGAAGGATAAGAGAGACAGGGATGAGGCCACAAAGATGGGGAGACACTGCTCTTAGGGCTAATAAGCCAAGATAAGAGACACTGTTCTTAGATAAGGTAGATAATTAGAAACTCTATCCAATGTGGGCTTGCTTAGATAGATGTAAACCCCTTGAGAAACAGGAGGACTATAGAGGATACTATGACCACCAATGCCAAGATAAGGAGTAAAACCCAAACTCAAGTATGCATAAAAGCTCTCTTTAGCCAAAGGATAAGAGAAGCTCAGAAAGAAAATTATTCATGCTGAAAACCCCAGCTAAGAAGGACAGGAAATAAACCAGAATACAACAAGAAAAGTGACCTAACAGTGGCCATGGACAGACTGTCTCCTGGATTACATAGGTAATACATGGAGGGAGCCAGGGTCCTTGTGTAGCTACCTGAAGGAAGCTTCCTCACACAGGTTCCTGAACAGCACCAGACTCCATTAGGAATACCAGGAATTATTTAATATGCTGAGGGTTTAGAATTTGATTCTTGGAATTTGGGATTGTGTTGGCTATAGTTATTAATTCATGAGGCAATTTCATTTTATATGAATGTTTGCTTTGCATACTCATAAAAATATTGATTCCCCTTGGTTCTGCAGATGAATGTTGAATGTCAGAGACAGAGTACCTGATTGTTAAATCAGTTAATCCATTGTTTCATGGGCCAAGCCAGTGTTTTGGCTCTCTCTCTCTCTCTCCTCTCTCTCTCTCCTCTCTCTCTCTCTCTCTCTCTCTCTCTCTCTCTCTCTCTCTCTCTCTCTCTCTCTCTCTATCTCTATCTCTCTGTGTGGTGTGTGTTCAGTGAGGGTGTGTGAACAGATGTCTGCACTCTATATACATGTACTCATCCTCTTGTTTTCTTACTCAAGGCATAAATTGAGAAGTCTCTTTGTCAACCAACTGCTGCTATTTTTACCTTTGTCATTAATGTTGATGTTGGTAAGACCCAGGTTTTCTTCTTTCAGGTCTCTCCCCAATCCATAGGACTGGGCTGATACAAACATATGACTGCACTCAGTTGTTCTTTGTGGATGCTGGAGAATTGAGCTCAGTCAGTCTCAAATGTAAATTCTAAAGTTCTAATTTTTTTAAAATAAATACTGTTTTTAAACTTTCCATATAGTTTTGCTTAGGAAAATCTGTAAAAAACAGAAAACATTAAAAACTAAAAAAATGTATTATCTCCTCACAAGATAAGAATGTAGTACCTTATCAGAAGATAAAAACTATGTTTTATGTAATTCTGCTTAGTATTGCTATGGGCACATTGGAACAACATCCATAAAATTATATAAATGGATATATTTGATTGTATTAGAATGTATTAATTATTCTATCAATGCTGCTTTATTTTCCTAAATATTTTCATTTAAGTAACTTTTTTGGAGGAGGGTCTTTCACAATAGGGTCTTACTGTAGTCCAGGCTGACCTAGAATTCACTTTGTAGTCTCAGGGTGGCATTGAACTCACAATTATCCTCCTACCTCTGTCTCCCAAATCCTGAGATTAAAGGCATGCACCACCATGTCTGGCATTAAGTAACATTTTTATCAACACATTGTTATTAAACACCACTTGCTAATACTTTATAGTAAATATAATATTCATAAATTCATATATAATCATGATAGCAAATATAATATCCATTACTCAACATTAACTTTTATATTCATACCTATTTCCTTAGCAACCAAATTTGTTCACAAAGTTGTTGCTTTTAACAATGAAATCATAATTAATAGTTTTTGAAAATTATAAGCTGATGTTTCCAGCCTGAAGTCAGTGGTGTATAAGGAATTGCAGAGTTCAGTGGGTTTATGATTTTTTTAATATTATTTATTTATTTATTTATTTATTTATTTATTTATTTATTTATTTATGAGAGCGAGAAAGAGTCATAGAGAGACAGAGAGACAATGAGTAAGAACAGGCACACCAGGGTCTTTAGCCACTGCCAAAGAACTACAGATGCATACTACCTGTGCAGGGCAGGAGGGGTAGAGATGCCATATAGTAATAGGGGTCAGGGGATTTCTCCCCTCTGTCTCAGCCACAGCTGAGATGAAGGGAAACCGGGCAGTACTTGGAGACAGACAAGAGAGTCTGCCTACCCCTGGTGAGGCTTTTATCCTGTAGTGGTCTTTACCTTCTTTCTCAAGTGAGCTGAGAGCCAGCTGACTGGTCTAGGCTAGAGGTTGGCTCAGAAAGAGGCCAGGATTAATGCCAAGTTCTGGGGTTGAAAGCTTGACCAACCACAGTGCCAGAATTAGATTTGATTTCTAAGACAGGAGAACTCCCTCCCAGGGAAGGGAACATGTGTAGAAAAACACCTAGGGAGGAAATAAGGAGAAGCTAGGTTCTTCTCAAAGACACTCCAGCCATTTACTTTTAGGGACACAGTTGTAAGAGTATTCCAGTGAGGGATCCCAGGGAGACCACCTGGACACCAAAAAGGCAGTAAGGAAGGTGTCTTTATATAGAAATTTATATAGAAAACCTACAAGATTTCATCTTACAGCTTCATAGTTCACTAATTACAACCTTACAAAAGTGTTAATTTCAGAAGAACAGGAATTTCTTGAGATCCTCCTCCACACTCCTGGCACCAGCAAGCAAGCAGTTAATTACAGAAGCAGAAAAATTCATTGAGCAATAGTCAGGATACACTTGGTCTTGTTTCACTGTTGTCCGTAGCTTAGTGGGGGGTTGCAGCATGCATCAACCCCCTGTTCGTCCACAGAGCTGGGTGAGCAGAGGCTTGGAATAGCTAGCTGTGAGCCGGTGAGAGACGAAGACTCTCAGGAAAACATGGTAGTGGGAAGTTTTTATTTTATTGTATAGATAGCAGTTGTTTATATAGAGGAAAAGGCAGAGGTAGGAGCATAGGATTTTTAGGGGCAAGATCTGTGGGCATCTCATGAGTTTGATTGGTACAGGCCAGTATCCTTTTGATACCTATTTAGCATAGATAAATTGAGGGGGCTCTTGACTCTATACACGTATATAGACATGTATCGAATGGTGATGTCAGCAGAGGAAATGTAACCTTATTGTTTAGGTTTGTTATTGCAGCTGGACTAAGTTTAGGCCTTGAATTGCTTGCTTATCTCAGGGCATAGCAGTGGCCTGATTGGGGCCTGGAGTGTTCAGAATTGCTAAGATTTATAGGGGTCCTCAGACTTTGCTTCAACTTCCTTATCAGAAGAAGACAGTCGCAGAAACCTGCCAGCCTCAGCAAAACCCTATATCCTCCATGCCCGTTTAGAAGGATACCACATTTCACAGTTGCTGTTAAGGGGTGGGTGGTCTGGCAAGTGACACTTCACTCCCTCTAATAGGTCTAGTTTCTCCTAGATGCAAGAGGTCATACAGTTTCAAGATGGAGTTGTTCTTCCCCATTGAAAGCACTGCCTCCCAGTCACCCTAACTGCCTCAGCCTTAGTGTTGGAAGTTGACACAAGCAATGAACATAAATGAAAATTAATTACAGTCATAGTTAAAGTCTTTGAATGGTGTTTTTTTTCCATTTTGTCATACATTGTTTGACTTACAAAATTATGATCCTCCTTCCTTTCAATTCTTTTAACATGGCTTTGTTCAAGAGGGCTTATTGAAACTCACACCTTATGTCCTGCTTGCATTCAGAGTTCAGGAGTGTCACTTGACACCTAGTCAGTAAAATGTTATTAAACTCCTTATTTTAACACAGGGAAAGTAAGATAACAAATCTGTCAAAGGTGTTTCAAGGAACTGTAAAGATTTAAAAACAGAGAGACACTGAATAAAGCAGAGAGAAGTAGCAGAAGCAGAGTTGTGTCCTGATTCTTACCCTCCCCAGAGCAGCAGAAATTGGGAGATCAGAATTCATGGGGTAGAAACAGTGAGATAGGAGGACTGGTGCCCTCTGGTATTGGTGAAGAGAAAGAAGTCCCTGAGAATGGTGGGATGGCGGTGTACCCAGCTACTGCTGGCATCTCAGAAACTTGTGAGGAGTTCTCTTGTGGTGGTGACTTGGACCTCTAAAAACAGTTCCCTCATACTGGGCTGCTGTCTCTGAGGAAACAATGAGCTGCTTCTAGAAGTTACAAAAGCCCGATGGAGAGAAGAGGGAAAGCCAGCAGGATGACTCAAGCTGAGCCTTCTTCTTTCTTCCTGCTCTCATCCTGTGTCCCTAGAAGAAGAATATAAAGGGAGAACTTGCCAAGAATTTGCTGAGCCTTCATCTCAGGAATTAATATTTAAAGGTATAAATGAAGAGGAATTTAGAACTATGAAACTTCATCTTAAAAATAGGCAGAGATTTTAACCATCCTAAGTTCTTGTATGTATCTTTTGAGAGAGAATCTTAAGAAAGTAATCATAAAAATGAGATAAAATTGTAAATGTGGGTGTTTTAATGATACTTATAAACCAGAGAATATTTTTAAAAACAATTGTATGTAATAGAATATTACATGATAATAAAAATAATAATCACAAAGCTGACTTTTATTTGTTTCATTTTTAAGGTAGGGAGGTCTTGCTCTAGCTCAGACAGACCAGGAATTTACTATGCAGTCTCAGGGTGGACTCAAACTCTCTGTGATCTTTCTTTCTCTGCCTTTCAAATGCTAGGATTAAAGGCATATGCCAGCCACCGTGCCAAGCTTACAATCTAACTTTTAATGATACATCAAATAATGAAGATAATGATATACCTTCTAGGTAAGGCTAACTATTAACATAATATAGCACAGACATGGAAAAGAAAGCAATTATTTCTCTTAAGAGACAATCTTGTTACAGATAATGCCAAGGGATCATTTTATGATCTTACATTCCTTTATTACTTATTTCACCAATGAATGAATTTTCTAGTCTTCATTTTAGCTCTAAGCAAGTGACAAATATTGGCATTTTAGAAAAGCAGTTAATCTTTAAATTATTTTTAAGATTTTATCATAATACGATAGGTTGTTGTAACCATAACATTTCTAGCAGATTGGAGGTAAGAGGAATCCAAAGACAGCCTTGGGTGCACAATGAGTTCAAGAGTAGTCTGAGCTATTATGATCCTCTGCCTCACAAAACCTAAAAGAGTTATAAGGAAATAATTTATATAACTCATGAGAAATGTTAACTAGAAGACACAATTGGTAGGAAAATTCCTCAGTTCAACTGCCATTAAAATTTGTACACTGAAATACCTGAGAACAACACTGTCATTGAAGAACTATGTTTCTGTTAAGAAAATAGGGAATTCTTTTTGCGAGCTTTCATTCTCAGCTTTGTGAATGAATATCAAAATTTATTTGTGTGTACATTTGCAAAGTGAATTACAAAAATTTAATTCATGCTAATATTTGCTGTATCTGTCACTTCTGCTTCATGATATACATGAAGATAATAGAGTAATGAAATCCATGTTGAGAAATAAATAATAACTTTAATAATTAGCATAAGTAAGAAACACAGCACTAGTGTTCTGTAAAGTAAGTCTAGCTAAAATTAAGGCATATATTTAAATGTAATAACATGTATCTGCAGCAAAGAGTTTTAGGAGAAAAATCTTAATACTTATGGGAATAATATGAAGAAACCAAGAATTTATTATAGGAACCAAGATTTGAGAAAAATTTTAGATGAACTCACTGTCCCCCCTCTTTTCTTGAATTAGCAATAATGCCTGAATTTATTATTCATTAAATCTTAAGAAACAATCAGATTTAATATAGCTCTTTTATTTTGAAACCAATATCTACATTTACTGAAGTCATAGTTGAATATCATTATGAAAAGTATGTCTTATTTTCTTTCCATTGATCAAGTCCATTTCTGTGTTCTTTAGTAAATTCACCATAAAGGAAACTTATCATTTAGTATTGTTTCTACTATCATCATTTCAGGGGGAAAAATGGAAATGGCAATCCAGAAGAGTTTTGTTTTCCCTTTTTACCTATTCAGTTTATGGATCACCTATGAAATTTGATCTGCTGAAGTGAGCTTCCTCATAAAGAGGTGATCTGTAGAGTAACTGTGTCCTCAAAATGTTGCTAACCTGGTTACTTTCTCACTTTCAGGTCATGTGAGCTTAGGAAAGGTTATCAGCCTCGCACTTCTAAGGAGCAACATTCTTTATAAAATAAAAATATAAAGCCAGGCATGGTGGTTCATGCCTTTAGTCCCAGCACTCTGGAGGCAGAGGTAGGAGGATCACTGTGATTTCAAAGACAGCCTGAGACTACATAGTGATTCCAAGTCAGCCTGGACTAGAGTGAGACCCTACCTCAAAAATAAATATATATATATATATAATAACAGCTCTCTCACACTATTGTTGTGTAAATTCAGTGCTTATTGCTATAAAAACCTTATCCCATAGTAAAAAAAAATCTTATTTGAAACATTATCAGGATTGTCAAAGTATAAATTTCTCAAGTGTATATTATTTGAAAAACTTAGTGACCATGGCTAATAAGCAAAGCCAATAGAAATGGTTTGAACTAAGTAAGGGCTTAAGTGTAATATTTTATAGACACACTTTGACTCAGTAGCCAAAGAAATAACTATAAGAATTAGCAAATTTTTCTTTCTGTTAGTAATTTTGGATTTAACATAATATAAACATAGATTTAATAAGCTTAAATTCTCTAAAATTTAGTAAAGGTCTGATGTATCTATACTATACTATAAGAATCTTATATCTATACTATAAGAATCTAGACTTGTTAATAAATATAATATTAATATAACACTTAAAAGAGGGGGGACAATGAGGAATTGGGGATAACAACTCATTGTTGGCCCACTAAACAATGTAACTCATTATGGACAATAAAAAAGAAAAAAAACATGTATATGTATAAAAATTGTCAATAAAGTTTTTTAAACTGTGTCCAAAAAAGCCATATAGCTAGCTGGAGAAATTTTTTTGACATTTAAATGTTGCATTATGAAACAAACCATGACATCTCAATACACAAATATGATTTGGGATTGCATTTCATCTAATGACATTTAACTTGACCATTTGTAATGACTTGTGACAATCTAACAAGAAGCTAGACAAAGAGAGTAAAGTATAAAGAAAGGAGAGCACAGAGTAAAGTCTATAAAGTTAACTCTCAAACCCTCAGACAGTAGAGATTTGATTGGACAATCCCTCTTCCTGCTTGTGTTCAAATGCCTGACTGAGGCTGCAATGTGACCAGCTGGTCCCTATTCCCATCCTTTCCCTATAATGATGGACTCCATCCCTAGAAAAGTAAACTACAATAAACCCTCCTGCTGTCAGTTGCTGATGGTCACATATGTGTTCACAGCAATAATAAAATAATTAAAGCACTTACTGTGAACTTTGTTCCTCAAGCTTTCAAAGATGCAGTTAATATTTAAGAGCAAAAGAAGTTATTATTTCAATACCATGAGATAGCAATAACCTACTGTCATATGAAATATCTACTAGTTGTTTCTGAAAGCCAATATGCCCTTTTACTGCACTGGGGATAAGTGAATTGGAATAGAAGAAAATCACACATAGTATGTGACTGCTGTCTCAGGTGGATGCTGTGCCCTCTCTTCTAAGCTGAACTATGTTGATATCTAAACTTACTATTTGCAAATACTCAGTGTTAAAAATTCAGGATCAGTTCACACATATATCTCTCCTTTCACTTAATGTTTCTTTTGTGCTTTCATGATCTATTTTCTAACGAAAAAAAATCAATGCAACTTTAAATATCAAGTTATTTAAACTTAAATTGCCCTGTTTTGGCGATGCTGATGTCTGACTCAGAGACTTACATGCTAGGCAAGTATTTCATTACTGAGCTGAAATTTACTCCCTAAAATGACATTCTTTCTAAAAGTTATATGTGGTCAGTTCTCCAGTGTAACTGATCACGAAAGTGTAGGGTGTAGCAGGTCTCATCAGGTGAAACTACCCATTTTCACAAGTCAGAATGGGGTTTCAGAGGGCAGATTGAGAAAGCACTGATAAGTGAATGTGATACTTGAATAATTCAAATCTTGACAAAATACCAGTAAATTGAAACCTGTTCCAAATATAATATAAATAAACTTGGAAAGCTGGTATAAATATATATTTGTTGGAGAAAGAAAACAATTGTTTTAATGTCACAATTTTTCTTTTTTTAAAAAAATATTTTATTTATTCTTTTTTTTTTTACTTATTTGAGAGAGTGAGAAATAGGTAGCTAGACAAAGAGAATGGGTGCACCAGGGTCTCCAGTCATTGCAATCAAACTCCAGACATATGAGCCTCCTTGTGCATCTGGCTTTATGTGGTTCCTGGGGAATCAAACTTGGTCCTTCTGCTATGCAGGCAAATGCCTTAAGCACTAAGCAATCTCTCCAGTTCATGTTATGATTTTTCTTAACAAATTTCTCTTCTACATGGAAGAGCTGCTTCCAGTCAAATGCTGTTAGATTTGATGAAACGGAAGCAGAAAACTTGACCTGAAAGCCCATAAATTCTCACCATATTCTTCTTTAAGTGACTGCTCAGTCCCTGTACTTTTTCCTCCACCCACATTGATTAATTACTTAAATAATATATAACAATGCATGGTTTGCCCACTAAATAATGTAACTCATTATGGACAATAAATATATATTAAAAAAAACAATACTTTGCCCATCAATTTGTAATAAACAACTGATGGGTGTAGCTAAATCCTTCCAGATTACTCTCCATTGATATAAACAAGCACCATAAACAATGACAGGATGTATGATGAATGTTTCAGCACAGTGTTCCTATGGTCCTATTGTGGTTACCTTCACATCACTGGAACAAAGCACCTGCCCAAAAGCAGCTGATGGGAGGAAAGGGTTTATTTTGGCTTTGAGTCTTGAAGGCAAGTAAAGCATGGTTAGAGCAAGGGCTGGTCATCATGCATTACTTCAGTATGAGGAAGATTTATCTGAACTCTGGCTTGGGAGAACCTAGTATATAAAAGTATTAATACCACTCCAGCAAGCCATCTCCTCCTGAAAGGCTCAACCTCCTAAATTATCACCAGCTAGAAAACAAGCATGCAAAACACAGGAGGTGATCATGACATCTCATCAAACCACCAACATGGTCATTTGAATTTTTAATAATTTATATATTTGCTTTAGACAGACAATAACCAGAAGTTGTTAATTCATTTTATATTACCACCTTGTATTTAGTCTATAATTATACAATTTTGAAGTCCCTGCAGTACATTTTGAATCTGTCTACTCTTCAACATTTCTCATTAGTAGTAGCTTGGCATTTGTTACTCTGCTTGAAAAGTGGTGCAGTGGACTCCAATTGGATTTGTTTTCTATTTCAGGCTCCAAAACTTTTTATTATTAGTTAAGCAATATATATATATATATAATGTGTGTGTGTGTGTGTATCTCAAGTGATATAATTCTAGAAGCCAGGGTTCTGAAAGAGGAGGTAGTCTCAGGGTAACTTCAAACTCATGACAGTCCTCCTACCTGTCTCTCTTGTGCTGGTTTTAACACCCATCTGAAATTCTTTTTTTTAAAGATATATTTATTGTCCATAATGAGTTACATTATTTAGTGGGCAAACAATGCGTTGTTATCCCAAATTCCCGAATTCCCCCCCTCCCCATCCCTGATCATTTAGATATCCTCCTCCGTGGGATGTCTGTATTAGTCCTTGTGGCAAGGGATCCTGGATATCCTAGTACTCAGCCCAGCTTCCTGGCCCAATAGTGTTGTTACTGATAGGTACCATGCCTCTGGACAGTCTCCCCCACCATGGCTCTCACATGAGCGATTAAAGGTAAATTTGTTCTGTGTGACACAGAGTTCCTATATATTAATATTTAGTTTGGTGCAGTAACAGAAACTTTTTTATTCTTTCCATTATAACAGCTGCATGTTTCTTAAAAATCTATGCAAATGATTTGAATAAGTGGTTATATTTATCTCTTCTCACCAACAGAATTTCCAATGGTTTAGAATGTCTGTATGAAATCCTCATTTCATTCATGACTTTTATTGAGCTCCTTGAATTTATTGAATAATTTCCATCATTGATCTAAAAATATTTTTTCACAAGCAGATTTTTCATCTACTTTACCAACATAGCCCTCTTCTTACCATTCTCTAAGAGTATTTTGTACCTATTTTCCTCTGGCAGGTAAAAATCTCCTTATGTAGGGTATAATCCAACCCTTGGTTTTTTCCCCTAATTCCCTCCCATGTTCTATAGGCCCCATGGCTAATGTCAATTCCAGATGGGCTCAGGTTTATTTTCAGTATATGGTGAAGTTCCAGGCACTGAGCCATCCATATCCTCATCGTCTGGGAGCTGGTTCAACATAAGGAATACTTGTTTTTGATGTTGCTGCTAACCATTGTGCATGGTAGAATGGTGTAGGGGATGGTATGGCTCACATGCATCTAGAAATTATTGAATATGAATAATAAGTATGAAGGGAAACTACATCTGTTATGTCCCATGCTCATCTTATTCTGTCTCATTGTTTTTTTTTTTTAATGTTACAAAGATGTGCACATGATCAATCCATTAATGAAACACTGAAGTTTCCAGGAGTAAATACTTCTGTGGCTGTCTGAATGGACAGCCCATGCCCTCCCCCCAGCCCCTCACAACAGCCTCATGTGTTTGTAATCAACCCTCATATTTATTTCCAAGTTGATGAATCCTTTGGTAAATGGCGCCTTGCTGGAGGAACCATGTCCCTGGGGAAGGAGTTTGTAGTTTATTACTGCAGCTCTACTGGTTGTTCACAAGCAAGCTCATTCACAATGTTTCCATCCAGATGATGTGACAACTGTGATGTCTTGAATTCTCTTCTTGCTATGCTTTTCCCAGCCATGATGAAACTTCTTGTAACAGTAAGCAGGAATAAATCACTTCCTACCATAAGCCGCCTCTGCTGAACGGTTTTGTCCCAGCAGCTAGAAGGTAACTGCAACAAAGCATTGGTACCAGGCATGGGTTCATTGCTGCAGTGAAACTCCCTGAGTGGATTTTGTTCTTTAAAACTGGTATGTGGGAGGCTTTGGGAAACAGAGTTTGATGGAATATTTGGGATGAGAGGTGGAAACATCTAAATATAGAGAGAAGTGTGGATTATGCAGTCAGAGTTTACCTACTTTGAGAGGGGAAGAGAACTTTGCAGGGAAGTGGGCTAATGTCTGTGTTTTGCCCATATCAAGAGAACTCAAGCAAGTTGAAGTTAAAAATGAAAGACTGGCATGTTTAATGGAAAAGAAATATAAAAGAAAAGGATTTGAAAAAATATTTTCTGCACAGAAAAAAGTATAAACAGCTTTGGATTCTGGACACAGAGACTGCATTCATTTTTGCTGCAATCTTTAGAGTCGAACACCATTGGGCTGGAGAGGCTGACCAGCTGCTAAAGAGACTATCACCATTGAGAACGGGCCAAATGTTCTGCATTGGGACAATAGGAGATGCGCTGATTCTTGAAAGGAGGGGGTCCTGGAGGAAGAATTCTAAAGGAAATTCCTTATAATCAAGTTTTACCCCCCTGGGTTTTCGAATATGATGGTCTGGCTCACCTGCTACTGGTTGTGGAGCATTAAGATCCTGGAAAGCGGGGCAAGAGGTGCACACAGTTCTGAAGATGTGTAATGGACAATGTGTGTCAGGGTTGAGTCCCTGTATGGAGACCCCAAAAGCCCACTGCTTAGATCTGTGAATTTGAGCCACAGGTTGCTATGCAGATGCATGTGTTTTGGAGATGCAAAATTATGGACTGCAGCCAAGCAAATCTTCCTGCTTGGGATGGATTTTTCCCTACACTACATGTAGCCCATTTAGAATGCTAGGTTTGCCAACATTTTGGAGCCAAGAGGTTTTCTTCACAAGTCCCAGGCTCACAGGACATGGACTTTAGTGTTCGGTGAGACCTGTCTTTGGCCATTTAAACAGTGTTGGTGTTAATGAAGACTACAGGCCTTTTTTTGTTTGTTTGCTTTTAAGTAGGACTGAGTGCATTTTGCATTATATGGTTGTCATTAGTCTAAGGGTTCAGGAGCAAGATGTGGGGGTGTGAATTTGACATGGACCACATAGTCTCATGTGTTGATGATTAAGCCTCATGCTTAGTGAAGTGAGGCTTTCTGGAGAACCTATGTCACTGTGGACAGACCTAGATGTTTATTAGTTTAACCCTAATGGCAGCTCACTAGGTAGTTCACTCAGCTATCGCTCCCTAGATGATGTGACAAGATATAATTTCCTGGTGTCTGGTCTCGCCATGCTTTTCCAACAATGACAAACATCCTCCAATAGGATAGCTCTTGTCATGTGTTTTGTCCCAGCAGCAAGAAGGTAGCTGTAATGTCCCCTTCTCTTCCCTAGTCTTTGCTCATTAGTATAAATGGGATTTGATAGCCAGCTTATGGGGCAAATATCTGCACAGGGAAAATGGTTTAAAGAAAACAATGAAAATCTCTTTAAGATAATAGGGGGCTGGAGAGATGGCTCAGTGGATAAGGCACTTGCTTCCAGTGCCTAAGGCCCCGGGGTTCAATTCCCCAGTACCCACATACACCAGACCCACAAGGTGGTGGCCCTCGTGTTCTCTCTCTCTCTCTCTCTCTCTCTCTCTCTCTCTCTCTCATCTGTCTGCTTGAAAAAAATGAATAAATAAAATATTTAAAAAAGAAAATAGGTGAAAAATGTAAAATAAAATAAAAAACTTTTTCAGTAAAAAAA
>PVHP010036946.1:0-17620 GCA_004024765.1 Zapus hudsonius
GTTTATTTTTGGTATTATGGATCAGTTGAAAGCTGTGGGGACTTAAGAGTTGAGTTGAATGCATTGTATTTACATCATGTATGATTATTAGTTTGTGGGGGCCAGGGGCGGACTGTCATGGTTTGATCCAGGTGTCCCCCACAAACAATTGAATGTGTTCTGATAGATCGATCCTCAGCTGATGGCAATTCGGGAATTAAAACCTCACTAGAGCTATGTTGTTGGGGCGGGCTTATGGGGGTTATAAGCCAGCTCCCCCTTGCCAGAGTTTGGCACACCTTCCTGCCGCTTTTTGCAGTGCTGTGGCAGAGGTGATGTCCAGCCCTCTGCTCATGCCATCGTTTTCCCTGCCAGAATGGAGTCTCCCCTCGAGTCCGTAAGCCAAATAAACCCATTCCTCCAAGCCACTTTTGTTTGGGTTCTTTCTGCGCAGCAACTAAGAAGCTGACTGCAACACAAACAAAACACTTCCCTCCAAAAAATAAAAAACAACCCCCCCCACTACAACAAAATCAGCATCAGAACTTTGCCTGCTTGCTTTTCTTTGTTATTTTGATTTGTCACTGTTGTCAAAGATAAGCGGGTTCTGGGCCCCTTGGGACATGGTGTGATGCCTGCAGAATTTTCTGTTTTAAAGGCTGAACTTTGAGATATGTCAAGTTCTGATAGAGAGGGCCAGCTGTCATGATCCTGGCTCGAGTGCTGGGTCTGTGTGCTGTTGACATTTGGGTCAGGATCGTGGATGTAGAAAAAGTGCTTGGCATCACAGTATCTGGAAGCAGAGGGGACCTGTGAGCCTGGATCCACCACACCACCCTCTTTGAGGCCCAGGAGAAAAAGCAGCAGCAAGTTATGGGGCTCAGAGCAGGAGCTCAGTGAGGGCAGGTAGGCTGGTCCTGACTGGAGAGACTGAACAGAACACACTGAATGGGGCCTCGGGGCATACTTGTAGGGGATTTCTACAGAACACTAGATTCCCTGCTTTCTGAGGGAGTGTGAGGTTCCCACTCTTACATCTACCACTGCCAGGCCTTGGGCGCCTGCGACCACAATGGTTTCCTTGTGGACACCCCAGTCTTGTGACTTCCAGAGTCAATGTTAGTCAGCCGATTGTCAGGCCTGTTGGGCTTTCCAAAAATCTTTAAACAAACTGTACAGTCTGAAGTCTGCCCAGCAACTGGCTTCCCAGCTTTGAAAGGCTCTCTTGTCCAGGAAGAGCCCTCTAGAAGGCGGAGGCCATGGATGGGGTCACCCTTGCTTTATGCTGTCTGGCTGCCAGCCCCATAGTGGCAGCTGACACTGGTTGGGAGGCTGGGTGTGCTGGGAGGCTCTGAGATGAACAACAGTCTTTGAGGCACATCGACTAAAGTGGTGGTGCTGGGTGACAGATGAGGAAGCCCTGGGGCGTCTCTACCCTCTGCTGGGCTGAGGACAATGGTGGGTTAACTAGGGAAGAAAGGGCAAGAACTAAAAGAGTCCTGTTGTTCAAACTCAGGAGTTCCTCAGTGTAGAAATCCTCTGTGTAGAAATCACCAGACCAGCTTAGTGGCAGCAGACCTTGGCAGTGGGTTAGCCAGCACCCCATCACCAGTAGGGGAGGGGGGAGCCAGGTGGGGCCAGCCCATCTCACACATCTGGGCAGTGCCGAAAATGTCAGTCCTAGGTATCTGAGTGTTTTGACACTAAGCATTGTAATCAATACTACGCTTAGCGTCACAGTAACCCTATAAGGTGGATTCAGTGGTAGTAGGGCTTCCCAGTGCGGAGAGGAAAGCGGGTGAGCTGGTGTCCAAGGCCACATGGCCAGTAAGGGCCAGGCTGTGACTACCTTTAACAGAGACTGAGAACAAGGTAGTCTTCTTTTACAGGTAGTTAGTTGGGCACACAGACTCAAAAGAACATAGATGTAGACCTGCCCTGGCGAGACTAGAAGGGAACTCCAGTCTGGCTCAATTATGGCAATCAGGAGCAGCTTCCTGGTTCTTTTGCCTTAATTCTTTGCAATCCCCCCCCCCCCCCCACTTCTGCAGGCTCTTTTCAAGTCTCCTTCCTGGTCCACCAACCAATTAAGGTCCTCCATATACATTTGAACTTGACAATGAAGGGCATCCTAACTGGGTGTTGGATTTACATAGCCAAGGTTATAAGGACACCAAATCTAGGCTGCTATGGGGTGACCTGTTCAGTACTGTTTCCAGCTTTGGGACTGTTCTGCTTTATTTTTACAGTCTCTTAAAGCAAACCTTTCATTATCTGCTCTGCTTTGTGTCTGTGCTTGTCAATTCTTTGATAAGCGTAAGACAAGAATTTGAAAGCTACCGGCTTAAGAAACTATGACCAACTAGAGCTCAGATGGCGCTGTGTTGATTTCAACTCCTATAATACTTTTATTGGCTCCTCAACTCTCTTGGCCCAAAGTAGGAGCTCACCTCGAGTCTCTGTCCTTCAGATCCAAGGTGTTGTCAGTAGCATGGAGGTGTAGTTTCTTTCTGCTTATCCTTCTTCACTGGAGCAGGGGACAATGGTGAGTCTGAGAAGTGGGACATTGACCTTGTCATCCTGGATGTATCCTGCCCACCCCTTCCCTAACAAGTGGCTGCATCTTGAACTCGATGTTCCTCTGGGTTATTGGAGCGGTCCTGATAGCAGGAAGCTCCCCGACTTGGGATGGCTGTTATTTGCCTGTGCTGCCCACGCATGGCCTAAATCCGCACTCATGATCCTCTCCAGCTCTCATCGCCCCACACTGGCCTCATTCCCCAGGAACCCTGACAGATGCTGTGATAGGTACACACTGGTTCTCCACATCTATGAACATCCTATTCCCCGGAACCTCTAGGTGGGATTTTGAGATCGGGTCATTATCCTGGATGACCCAGTGGGTTCTATATGCTATCCTAGGTGTCCTTTAGGAGGGAGGTGGCACACAGAGAAGAGATGATGGGAAGGTGGGCTGGGACTGGCATGAGGTGGCCGCAAGCAGGAATGCTGGGAGCCACCAGAACTTAGAGAGGCAAGGAATCTTCCCAGTGCCTCTGATAGGCTGTGCCTCATCAACACCCAGATTGGTGACACTACAGAACTGTGAGAGGGGAACTCTGTGGGGTTGGTGTGAAAATCAGCGTGTGCATTAGTGCATAACACAAACGTATTGTCGTAACCGCATTGTAGTTATGTCCATAAATACATCACTGTGCCAGTATCACCACCACCATCTTAAGACTTTTTCATTCTCCTCAAAGTTGGTTCTCTATACACTGATGGATACTTCCTCACCTTCCCTCTAGATCTGGTAATCTATGTTTATTTTCTTTCTCATCTGGATGCTCTGGGAACCTCATATAGTGGAGTCAGTCATCATTTGCCCTTTTGTATGTGGCCTTTGTTTTTTTGGTGCGGAGGATGGAACCCAGGGCCTCCCTCATGCTAGGCAAGGCTCGACCACTGAGGCACAACCCCCATCCCAAGTTGTCTTTTTTATTTGTCTGGCTTCTTTCACGTACCACGATGTCCACAAGGTTGTAATATATGCTGGAAGTTCCTTCCTTTTTAAGGCTGAATAATATTCCTCTGTCTAGATCTTTCACATTTTGTTATTTGTTTGATGAACATTTGTGTTGCTCCGTGTGGCCAATGTGAATAACACTGCACATTTTGGGTAATTTACTACAGTAACCATAGGAAACCGATAGGGATAATACTCTAACCCAAGGTCTCTGGCCTTCCTCACCCTGGGTCATACAGAAAAACAGCTTCCTCGGAGTGTAGGCAGCTTATCCTTAGTCATAACTAACTGGGGGATCTCTGGAAGGACACTGTTAAAAATTTTCCGAGATTTCACACAGGCCAGAAGAATCAGCTTTCCAGGATTTTTACATGCGGCAGATTTTCTTAAAGTTTAAGGACCATGTGAAATGTTGGCTATGCTTCTGGGTCTGGTCCCTGAACCCACAGATTGACCTGGTTAGGTGTGTCAGACATGGTGGACAGGTGATAGAGAGCACACCTGGGACTTCACAAGTTGAGTTCATTGCTTTTTGTTGGTCTGGAAGGGTTATTTTTAGGTGGAGCATTGTTCTTTTGCTTGGGAAACATCTATTGTGGAGAGGTGAGGTCCCCAGGACAGGTAAGAACAAAAGAGTAGTCCACCTTGCTCTGGAAATGAAGCCATGTTGAGGTTTTGTTGGCATCCAGCAGAGGGAAGAGTCCATCAAGCACCAGAAGGTCAGACCCGAAGGAGTCGGCCACCTAGCAGGAGGGAACCCAGAGAAGGCTGTGAGGCTCAGCAGCAAGGCAGGGGTGGAGCCTATGGAAGACAGGAGAGAAGGAGAAAGGACAGGTATCATTAAACGCCAGGGTAGAGTAGATTGTAAGCCTGGTGACATTCCCATCTCTTTCTAAATCTATGCCCTTTAAATGTGTCTTCTTTCCTCATGCTTCCTACTCTGCTGCTGAGATTGCTCTCTTCTACCACAGATGATTCAATGAAATCTCTTATGTGGGGCTCATGTGCAGAGAACTTGCAGGGACAAGATCTTCACTTTAGTAGAGCCTCAGAAGAAGGGGAGTGGTGAGCACTGCCAGATTGGGGCACAATGAGAAGCAAGCTTGGATGGAAGCCCACAGGTACATTTAGGGTGCTGGGTTTGTGCTGAGATCACTTTATATGGTGTTGAGGGAAGGTGATCCTGGAGGAGGAGTGTCTGGGGAACACCTCCATGGAGACACCTTTGTTTGGCTAGTGAGTCCGACCTCCACTCATCACTGAATTGGGTTTTCTGAGATCATAGGTGGAGAATCCTTGGTGACAGTCTGATAGATGACGTGTGTGTGTGTGTGTGTGTGTGTGTGTGTGTGTGTGTGTGTGTGTTTAAAACAGAAGTTCCTCAAATCATTGAAAGGATTATGAAAGATATTTTGGAGGTTCTGATTAATAAAAAAAAAGAGAAAGAAACCCACAAACTTCTCTTTTTAGTATTTTTTTGTACTTTGTCCTAAGCCAAATCATCAATGATGTGGAATTTAAATAATTGTTTTTAAGTCCAATCAATTTTGAAACAGAGCGAGCTAGAGGTTTATAGTCTCCCCCGGTCGTCAGTGGATTGCTGATTAATGGCGCCGGAGTCTGTAATTATCCTGCTGACAGGAGGCAGAGAGTCCTCTATAAATCCTGGCTTGTCTGCCTACCCAAGGCTCCCAGAGAGGCGTGTCTCGATTTAGCCCCCAATTGGCACATATTCTCTTTACTGTACCTTAGAGAATGCTCAACTACTTAATGGTTTGAGAGGTCAATTTTCATAGGGTTTGTATGGAGCAAGCTAGACTAGCATCCTTGCCATGACTATGAAGATGGACTTGGGCTTTTCTTCTTCTTACTAACCCTTGATGCTCATTTCTCTCTCCCTAATTGGTTTCATTAAAAACCTTGGTACAGAACATTGTAAAACTAGCAACAATCCCATCCTTCCTCAATCTATGCCCTTTAAAATATGTCCTCTTCTCAGGATACAAAGTCCTTTTCTCTACCGACTGAGTGTGAGCTGGCCTTGTGACTTGCTGAAACCAATAGAAAGTAGTCCAAGGTATGATATGGCTCTTTCAAGACTGACCTTAAGGTGCCTTTTGCTCTATCCCTCTGTGCAAGGACCCTGCTAGACTTGGTTCGGGTGGTCTAGTCTACACTTGGTTGATCAGAGACTTGTGGTCTATTCCTCACCCCCCCCCCAATCCACATCTCTGGAATAAGAACCTACAAATCCTGCAGCTGAGATCAGCACAGAACAGAAGAACCATCCAGCAGAGCTTTTAAATAACTGACATACTGAATCATGTATTAAATAATAATTGTCTTGAGTATAGTTCACTGCTCAGCATTATTTAGACAATGGGTAACTGACACCCTGGCTACATACTATATACCATCATTGTTCCTGAGACAGGAGCCACAGAGAACCAGAGATGGACAAGGCACAGTTCTGGTCCTTGAGGAACTCTCACACTACACTGATGCATACAGCCTGACAAATGTGTGATTTGGGAAACAACAAAGGAAACTTTTGAATGCGCATCATCTAGGCATTTTTATCTACATCATCTGTCTTAAGCTTTACTGTATGCCTATAAGGTCAATAGGAATATCGCCCACCTTATAGGTGAGGACATTGAGCCCAGTGGAAGAAAGCTGACATGGACTCCAACCAGCCCCTAGTTTCTGCCACACGGATGTCCTCTGTACCATAGACAAAGCATTAAGATTCAGAGGAAAGAGAGACCGCCCTAGGGTGTGGCCAAATGAAGTGACTTGGAGCTTGAAGTCATAGGACACCAAACCTGTGTGGGATGAGCGAGTTACTGTGATCAGGAGCTGAAGGGTGCATTTATTTGGCTGAGGACCTACTGGGGAACTTGGGAATACGACTATCTTTTCATTATTTTGATGAAGCA
Organism: Zapus hudsonius; assembly: GCA_004024765.1. NCBI lineage: Eukaryota > Metazoa > Chordata > Mammalia > Rodentia > Dipodidae > Zapus > Zapus hudsonius. The sequence goes on from PVHP010036946.1 coordinate 6,445, forward strand.
GGAGGAAAGCAGGGCTTAACTGGGGAGAAGCAGAGGTGCATGGAGATAGGAAGAATTTTGCTTGCTTTCTGGGACAAGTAACATTTCTCCAGGGCAGTGTATTCAGTGCCGGCAATGCCTCATAGACAATTTCTGCATGCATTGGGTTAAAACACACATGCTCTTATCAACAGGAAGCTCACTTTTTCCTGTTGCCTTTTGCAATGTCCTTCAAAGATGTTTGTTTTCAGAAAGTTCAGCTTCCTTCTGAGGATTCGGGTGGCTGAAGGGAGGCACTCTGTGATGTCCACAGTGGTGGACATCATCCACCCTCCGCTCTACCTAATCTCCTGTAATTGTCCACATGGGAACGTAGACCTAACAATATGTGGGTATCTGCATTTGTAGGACTTGAGTTTCATCTGTGAGCTCCTTAAAGACAGCACCATAGGCCTCTAGATTTATTGTCCCCTTACTATAAGGTAAGGTGAGCTGCAAATGAAAACAGAGTGTGGACAGAGCCTCTTGTCCATGCACTGCGGTCTGTTTGAGTTCATCTGGAGGAGCGCAGACATGACCACTGGCTTAGTTTGTGGATGAGGAACAGGCAGGTGGGGAGGAACAGACTATGGATTTGAACCCTGTCCTTTGGCTCCAGTGTCTGTGGGTTTAGACTCTTAGATAATCTGGGAATGAAGCAGACTCCTGCGCCCCTGCTGGACCTACTGTTTAGACATGACGAATGACTTGGAATTCACTATGTGGTCTCAGGATAGTTCGAACTCATGACAATCCTCCTACCTCTGCCCTCTGAGTGCTGGGATTACAGGTGTGGGCCACGCCCGGCTGCTGAGTGGTTTTTTGACTCCTGCCTGTCTACTCTGCCCTGGGTCCACATCGGGTCCTTCAGTCCATCTGTTCAATCTGAACAAATGAGCCCAAGCTCAAGAACACACACTTGACACTATTTTCCCTCTCGTAGGTAGCTTTTAAAAGTAGCCATCAGCAGCAGCCAGGCTTGAAGAGTGACAAAGAGAACACCTCAGTGAAGGCCCTTAGCTGCTAAGGAGGAAGGAACGACGAATTCCAGAACCACCAGTGATGCCAACCACACAATTCCTTGGTGTCTTTCATCTCTTCCCTTTCTAAGGAATTGCTTTCCTTTCTGCCATTAGTAGAGAAAAGAGGGGTTGTGACATACCATGAGGCAGATAAATAGCATCTTTCAGAACCAACATTTCATTTTTACAGTGGTGGCGACTTTGCCCTTGAACTGAACCCTCCTCAGAATAAGAGTGGTCACTTCTGCCTCGGATTCCCTGAAGCAAGTGACTAGTAGACAAGTCTCTATTGTGTAGTTTGAGAATGGGGGTATGCTGCTCGTCTCTTCCTAGTAAATTTGATTTCTACTTTTCTGTGTGTGCAAATCCGATTTCTGAGGTCCCAGCCACTTCCTCTCTTGACTCGCACAGTGGGCTGTGGTGGTCAAAGAGGAAGTGAGGGTCAGGGAGTAATTTTGATCCTCATCCTGTATTTAGGACTCAAGCTTCCCCTCACCTCCCTGGAGGTCTTGTTCTGGAAAACAACACTTGTTTTCCATACAACAAAGGTTTCTGGAAAGCAGGAAGGCCATCCTAGCAAAACCTCATGTAGGAAAGTGATCAGGAAACAATGGTCTCAAAGCTGTTGGATGTTTATTTTTTATTTTTTATTTTTGGCTAGGGAGACTTAAGAAGGATCCTGGAAGATATGCCCAGGAGACCAGGCTACACCCAGTCCTGGAGGAACAGAGCTCCAGTTTGTAACTGGGTGGAAAAGGCCACAGTCCTCAATCTGTCTATTCTAGAATTATTCTTATACTTTTTTGGACTGTGTCATTTACAAAATAAGGAAAGTAATACTTTCTACTCTTTCTTTGTAGGAGTGGTTACAGAGTCCCTCTCAGACCTTGCTTGCTGGTACAGATTTTTTTTTTTTGGTTTTTTGAGGTAGGGTCTCACTCTAGTCCAGGCTGACCTGGAATTCACTATGTAGTCTCAGGCTGGCCTTGAGCTCATGGTAATCCTCCTACCTCTGCTGGGATTAAAGGCGTGTGCCACCATGCCTGGTTTAGAGTCTTTAAAAAGTAGATGAAGGTGCAGAAGTTACTAGAGTTGGAAAATGTGAAGAATGATTTGCTGCATTGCTCCACCCACTCTTTTAGAAATGCAGTAAGATTCCAGTCCCTTCCCTTGCAGACGCAGGGCCCTGATATAATCACTGGATTATGGGCTCAATATTTCCAAAGGATAAATAATGAGGAATATTATTAATTATCCTGGAAAATAGTGTTTCCTGTTTGGTTTAACATGGGCAACATTAGATTTAAAAATTAAGCCTATTCATACTGCAGACCTTCTCCGAGCATTTCATACGCTGATTTATTTGAACTTGTTATACGTGTGAGGATCAAATGCAGCTTTTCTGTCATGTTTTTGGTCACAGAGGAATATTTTTCTCATGTCCTAACGATGAACGTGTCTCACAACCAAGTGGAAAATGCTGACGTTTATTCTCAGGCCTTTGGCGAAACAAAATATTTATTGTCTTTATTGATTTCCACTAAACATGATTTTCCTATTTTTATCAAGTGTATTAAAAATATCCTGCGGCAAGAGAAGCTCAGGAAGTGTGCCCCTCCCCCTTCAGGAGCTAATGACAATTAATTTTCTTCAATAGTGGTTCGGCCTCTGGTAAGCCGCCCTTACCCCATTAATAACCTCTCACCTATGGTCATGAAAGAAACCCTAATTATTCATAGTAGGTATAACAAAAACTGAAGTAGAAAGGACCTAAAAACAACAATAAATCCCCCAGCTAAAATTCATTCTTTCAGACTTCTACTTCTAGGACAAAGGAATAAGACACCTTCCCCTGTTCATCCTATGAAACACAATTGAAAACCATGGACATTATAATCTGTTGTGTAGTTATTTCCTCCAAATGGAAACATTCCCTCCTAGAGGGAGAAAAGAGGCTCCTAAGACTCAGGACCAGGAAGGTTGGGAACCTTAAAGCACACTCGGGATGCTCAGAAAATTACCAGATTCCTGAGCCCCCTCCTGAGGTTAAGCAGTAAGTCACTGCTGAGGGAGAGGAGACTCTTCAGTGGAGCTGCCTGCAAGTTGGGCAGGAGTTTCAGAGATGCAGCCTTCCTGAGTCATTACTTATACTGTGGTGGATTATCAGAGACGTGCAGCTTCCTGTGAGTAACCCCTCACTCATGCTTCTTACATTAACCCAAGATCACTTCTGAAGTAAACTCGCTGGCTAGACTTTGGTAGAATCTGTTATTTGGTCTTGCCCTATCTATACTGAACAGGCACTTTTTTCTACATCTCCCCAGGAAAAGACAGAGAACAATATCTAGCATAGATATTAGGAGGCTCTGAAGGGAAGAGAGAAGACAGCTTGACTAAGGTCTGAAACCTGAGAACTGGTGGATTCCCTGGGCATTACTTGTACATTACATATCCAGACTCACTGGAAGCAGCGACCCACACAGATGGAATTAAAGTCTTCTCTCTCGAACCAAAGGACGGAGAAAGGTCAGCTTCATAGAAGGAAGCTTAGACAACAGCAGCTCCACTCCCGATAGACATCACAGAATGACATGTGGCCCTTCTACACCCTCAGCAGCAAAGGCCAAGTAGGAAGCTCAGACTTCCGCCCTCACAGCACCACAAGATGCCCCACACCTCCATGGATTGCTATCAGCCAAGCAGAAAGCTGGGAAGTGTGCCCTTGCTAGCTGGCAGGGGTGTACCCCTCTTCCTCACAGTGTCAGTGGAAACCGCACAGGAAGTCTGGGCTTTGACCCATCCTGGAATCATGACATCTCTATTCTCTGCTGTACCTGGTCAAGAATCAGGACTTTCACCATTGACCAGGAGTGATGCGAGATCAGAGGGGAAATCAAGACACTCCAATCGGAAGGGAAATTTAAAGTATTTATTGCCTGTAGCTATGCTAGAGGAAGTTTTCTACACCAAAAGGTTCTCGTTTCTTTGTAAAAAAAGAAGGAATCTTAGAAGATCAGAAAGGAAGAAAGAACATGGTAGATTAAAATGTAGATAATTTCAGCAGGTTTTCTAAATTATGGTTGGTGGTTTAAACAACCTACAACACCGTCTAATATGATTCTGGATGCTTGAGTCAAGTACTAACAGAAAGATCAACTGCAAAGGCCAATTCAGTGGAGAGAAACACTGAGACAAATTTCTTTTTTTGAAAGAAAAAGTTTAGTAGAGGATGGTTTAGTTCACCATGGAACAGCATGGCGGGGCTCTGAAGCGAGGCTTCATGTCTGAGGAAAGAAACAGGGGTGTCCCTTTTATGGATTTTTTAGGGGAAAGGAGAAAGTTTCACACTGTGTGACTAAGCCCATGTGCTAAGGGTACAGAAGCACTGATAGGACCCAAGGTCATGATTTAGGCGGCTCTTGGTTTCCCTGGCAACAGGGGCTGCACACTGCTTTCCCACCTGGGGCTAAAAATATTTAGAACAAATAGTTAAGGTAGTAACAGGTTAAAAGTTGTTATGCAAAGAAACATAAAGGAGTGTAAGGTTTCTAAACTTTACTCGCATTGCTAAAATACACCAGTAGACTACAATAAATTATATGATGCTATACAAAGAGAGATGCTAAAATAATACGTATATCCAAATAGAAGTCTATCAAATGATTGCATAACCCACTAGAAGATAGATAAAAGAAAAAAATTAAAGCATTAGGAACTCTAAAAACAAAAATAAAATGACAGATTTAATCTTTCTTTACAGATGAATACTTTAACCATACGTGATCCACAATACCAGTTAAAGGTAGAGCTTGTTCGGGCGTAGTGGCACATGCCTTTAATCCCAGCACTCAGGAGGCAGAGATAGGAGGATGACTGAGTACAGACCAGACTGGGACTGCAGAGTGAGTTCCAGGTCAGCCTAGCATAAAGTGAAACCCTACCTTGAAAAACCAAAACTAAAAAGAAAATGAAAATAAATAAACAAAAGGCAGAGATTAGATGAGTGAATAAAAACATAACCAACTATATTCTGTCTATAAAATCTGCACTTGATATACAGATAAAGATACAGATGGAGATAAAGGCAGATTAAAGGTGAAAGGATGGAAACATTCTGTGCTGGCTAGATGGCTCTTCCAGAAGAAATCACACACACACACACACACACACGATACAGAGAAAGAAGTTGGGACTCTTGTGCTTTGGTCGTGGTGGTGTTAAGTGGTGAAATCATATAGTGGTTCTTCAGATGAGCAGACAATTACCACATGACCCAGCAATTCCATTCTGGGTGTTTATCCTAAAGAGATCAAAGTGGGAGTGGGAGCAGTTGTTTGTAAACCCGTGCTTCTGGCAGCATATTCCTTCAGGAAAGAGGTAGATGGATGCAATCCATTTCTTCATCAACCGATGAGGGGATAAACAAAATGTAATACAACACAGAGACAGAGAGAGAGAGAGAGAGAGAATTCAACCTTAGAAAGGAAGACTTGTTACAGCATGGATGAACCTTGAGGACAGTTGCTAAATCAAGCCAGTCACAAAAGGAAACACACTACATGCTTTATGATTTCACTATATAATATACATGTAACAGTGAAGCACATGGAAACATGGAGAATTGGGGCTGCCAGGAGCTGGGGAGTCGGGAAAGAGCAGCTGCCTAATGGGAACAGAGTTTCTGTTTGGAAAAATGAAAACAGTGCTGGAGATGGACTGTCTGATGTCTGCACGGCCATGTGATTAAAGTGGCAAAGGGTGTGCTATAAACATTAATTAGAGGAAAACAGGAGAGGCTATATTAATATGAAACCACATAGCTGTTAGGGAAAAGGAAAGTACCAGAACGTGGAGGAACACGATAGCATGATAAGCAGGTCAATTGGCCAATGGAACATGGTCATTGTCATTGTGTATGCAGCGAACAGAGATGAACAATGTGGACAGCAATCACTAAGAGAAGAGAAATAGAAAAGCCACAGTTAGAGTTGCAGACATCAACACTCCTCTCTCAGCAATTTATTCAAACAGCTAGACAGAAAACTTAGCAAGGATGTAGAAACACATCCACCCCATGAACAACATCTTGCATTATGGGAAACTGCCCTCCACGAGAGCAGAATATACATTGCTTCCAATACCCACAGATCTTATGCCAAGATAGTCCACATTCTGGGCTGAAATCAAACCTTAACAAATGTAAAAGAATTGAAATCACTCAGAGTATGACCACCGTCGAATCAATCTAGAAATCAGAAAGACAGGAGAAAAATCTCTGAACACTGGGAAATTAAAGAACACTGCTCAAAAATAACCCAGGGGTCAAAGAAGAGGACTCATGGGAAAGAAAAAAAATTCCAAATTTTAAAATAGTGAAAATACCACATATCAATAGGTAGAACCTTGCTGAAGTCTCTAACACTAATGCATACATTAGGAATGAAGAAAAGTCTTATCAATAACTTTAGCTATTACAGAAAGATAAAACCTTGTTCATAAATGTTTATAGCCACTTGTTTGGTGCTAGCCCTGTATTGCAAACAATCCGGATGCACAGTGGGTGATGACTAAGCAACCTGCGGTATGTCTATATCATGGGAAATGACTCAGCAATAAAAGGGAAGGACTGATATGGGGAAGAGCTTAGATTATCTCTGGGCGATTAAGATGAACAGGAAACAAACTATCTCTAAAGGTTCATACTCAGGGACTGTGTTTATATCATTTATATGAAGGGATACTATGGAAATAGAGAAGAAAATAGTGGATGTTTGTAATTAAAAGGGGGTGAGATGTTCTCACTGGTTCAGCAATGGCCTGATTCACATGGGGTAACTGATTTCTTCATCTCTGTCTTCAGTCCACAGGAATGAATTCATGCCTGGTGCTGAGAACCTAGTCAAAATCCTATGGTTGGGGAAGTCAGAGGCCCTGGGGGAAAGCTTCTACTGATGCTTAGCTAAATAAATATGTTGTATACATCAAATTGCCCTCTAAATATTCATGTTTATACCTCTAGATTAGGGTTTCTCTCACCTTTTTGCAGTTGGCAGTGACTACTGGGGAGACTCAACCCTCGTTAAAGTGCTAAAAATAAGTGACTGTTGAGTGCTCCATGCCTTTCAAGGCTGGCGGACACTAGGCAAGGGAGGGAAGGTGAGCAGAAGAGCCAGAGGATGGGGAAGAGTGCTTTGTTCGAGTGCTGTCTTCTGGACAGGAAGGGACGTTGTATTCATGTCCTCATGGCTGCTGTCCTTACCTGCACAAGCCCTGCATAAGATCAGCCTGACAACATTCTGTCATGGAGGATGGAGAAGGACCCAAACCCATCAAAATAAGAGGGGTGGGTGGGAAAGAAGAACAGATTCAAGGGTGGGGAGAGGCACAAAATGTAATGGAGGGATTATGATAAAAATAGATTATGTACTCTGGATTCTGGCTTCCCAGGACTCGTTGCTTATGTGTACCGCAGCAGAAAGTTAAAACGGCCAGTAACAAATCAGCGCCAACCTTTCACTCATCATGGAGAAGAAGTATATCTCTTTACACAAGCCCCATCTACATTGTAAGATCTGGGAAGGCTTCTAGACCTAGGGCTCCAGAAAGCATGGGGTTTTAAATTTTCATTTTTGTTTCCTTCAAGCCTTCAGCAATCCATCAATCACATCTTAGTGCTTTCTTTCCCAGCCCTGGTTCCCTGGGAGCTTTCACTTAGGACTTCTGCTGTCCTAAATTGGGGTTCCTGTATCTGCTGCCTGCCTCTCCACTAGGTCTGCTTTCTCAGTCCTCAGAAGAGAAGAGTTAGTGAGTCTCAGTTAAACATACAAGTCCGAAGGATTGCTTGAAACAAAGACACAGTTGTTTCTTCAACTTTCAGTTTTACAAATCACAAGCTATTTTGTGTTGTTGTTGTTTGTTTGTTTGGTTAGTTGGTTTTCATTTTTTCCCAAGGTCACACTCTAGCCCAGGCCAACCTGGAATTCACAGGCATCCATCCTATCTCTGCTGGGATCAAAGGCCTGTGCCTCCAAGTCCGGCTACTTTTCTTTTCCTTCTGGGTAAACTGCTAGCAGATTAGAGCAGAAAACCCCAGCAGGCATGGAACCCCCTGGAGCTTTGTCAGGCTGGCAGCCATCATGCTTATGTTCTGCCCAGAAAACCTACGGCCTTCCTGCTGCCAGCCTTCCTCCCCTCAGAAGATATAGTCTTGGGAGCTCTTTCACTGTCAAGGAGAGTATTTGCTGTGAGTTTAAGAAGAAATCAACCACCTAAGGGAACCAGACGAACACTTTGGCATCTTGGGAAAAACATGCCCAGGGATGTTTTGATATGCTTACTCCTGCCTGAGTTGTCTCGTCCCTTCCAATAGTGCCTTAATTTCGTTTTCTTAAGAACATAAATTGCAGGAAATTTGATTCATACGAAGAAAGTCTAGGTGGTAGCTCAGGGCAGGCTGTGCTTGGAGGCAAGACAGCACAGAGGCCGAGAGTGAGGGCTGACATTCAAACCCAAGTGGCTCCCAGGCCTGTGAGATTTCACTTTCTGAGCCAAGCTTTCCTTCTCGGTAAATCAGGGAGAAGAGCAGCCACTTCCTGGGGCGATGGTGAGGATAAATGACACAATGCAGGGGAGGCAGTCAGCACGGTACTGAGGATGTGGAAGGAGATAAATAAAAACCACTAGGAGTTTCTTTTCCTTCTGTGGGGCTGTTTATAAATATGGAGGAGAGAAACAAGAAGACCTGTGTGACAAGCCACCCAGAGTCTGCAGGTCATCTCTCTCTTACTGCTCCCACAGGGCTCTCTCTGTAGTCTCTTCACCATGGTGGTCCCAGACCGATTGGATTTGTGATCCTGTGTCCCAGGGAACAATTCACATCACCAAGAAAAACTGACAAGCAAAAAAAAAACCATGCCAAGGATACCATGGACTTCGCAGAGGCCCCGTGTTCCTCTTGGTTGCATTTTTCTGTGCTTTTCTATGGGGGGAGGCTCTGTGTGGGAGGGGTGGTGGAGAGACAGAAAGTGGCAGGTTCGTTCATTGTTTCCACGTCTCTGCAGCTGCTCCCCGGACATGTAGGCGTTAAGAATGGACATTAGTTTTTTATTTTTGTATTTCAAAATATCCATTGCCACCACTCCCAGCTGCAAAGTCATTCCTTCCTAGGGTGTGGTGTGTTGAAAATTCATGTCCACCAGCACTTCAGAATGGGACCACATTTGGTACAAAGTTTTTACAGCTGTAATTCGTTAAAAATCTTGACATGAAATCACCGTGGATTTAATGTTGTCCCAAATCTGGTAATGGGTTCTTACAAAAAGAGGTGAGAGGTGAGACAGAGAGTTGGGGTGTGACCCTGAGGAAGAGTGCTTGCCGAGCACGTGGGAGGCCTGGTCCCCCCTCCACACTGGGGAAAGGATAGAGGCAGATACTGACTTGAGACCCACCAGCCAAGGAAAGCCTAGAGCTATTAGAGACTGTGTGAAGCAGAAAAGAACTTCCTTTTCTTAAAGGCAGCATGGACTGTCGTGTTTGTTTTATACTGCTGGTCTCTGGAACTCTGGAAAAGGAGATTTCTGACTCAAGGAAGTGTATTTCAACAGCCCTGGAAGCTGATATACTGGGCACAAGGGGCAAAATCCAGGGTTCTATGGAGTCCATGGTATCCTTGGCATGGTTTTTTTTGTTAGTTTTTATTGGTGATGGCGTTATTTCATTGGTTTTTACTCGTCTGTTTGTATGTTGTTGTTTTGAGTCATGGCCTTGAACTCACCTTCTTCCTGCCTCAGCCTCCCCATGCAGGATTACTGGTGTGGGCCACTCCACCCCATCAGTGTACGTGACAGGAACTTTGGACTCCCAGAAACATTAGAGTGAGGTTTGTCACTGTGGTCATCAGCATGGTCATTTTGGGCCTGACCATTCTTTCTGTGGAATGGGCTAGCCTGGGTATGATGAGATGCTCAACAGTATTCCAGGCTTCCTCTCTCTAGATGCTGGAGCCACCCCTGCCCAAGTTGTGACATTAATAACTTGTCACATGTTCCCTAGGGAGGCAAAACAGCTCCCTGGTGGAAAACCACTGCAGGAGACAGACCAGCTGTCACCATGGAGACACCTCTCTGAAGAACCAGAAGTGGAGAAAACATTTGGGTTTCAGCCTGCTGGGCCTGCCTCTCGGGATGGTGGCAGGAGACAGGTCAAACACCGTGGTCCTCTCTCTCTCTCTCTCTCTCTCTCTCTCTCTCTCTCTCTCTCTCTCTCTCTCTCTCTCCTGCACACATTCTGTGGCTCATCTCCTAGAAGATGATAGGTTTGTTGTGAGAAAGATCATGGGCAGGGAAGTAGGGAAGAGCTAGCAAGATTGCGAACCCATCACGGTCTGTACTGTGGTGTTGCCAGGGCTTGTCCTAGGGGGACACTGGCAATTGATCCTGGGGCTGCAAGCTCCTCTGGCTGCAGTTTATGAGTAGGGGACAGGAATCACAAACCTTGGGCCTAATTGGCTCTGTGGATGCCTGTGGCAGACAGGGGGAAGGGACGTTGGAAATTCCAGTGCAGGTCTAGCCTGATTCCCTGGACCCCACAGAGCTCAGGAGGAAGACAGCTGGGTTAAAGCAGGATCATACAACCATTGATTTCTTTCCCCTTTAATCTTGATATCATTCAGTATTATTTCCTAAAGAGCCAGCTCATTAATCATCAGTTGCAGTCATTTTTTTTTAAATTGGTAGTGACAGGAGTCAGTGAGATGCAGTGTTTGGAAGCCAGGGGTACACCGGTGTCCACTGGAGTCCCTTTCTATGGCTGTGACATTTCAATAGGAGCAGCCCAAGCACAGACTTCAAGGAGAACAGGAGCAGAGCCAACAGAGCTGCTTGTTTTGCCTCTCCCCCTTCTCCATGCCCTGGTTCTTTGGCTGGGGAGCTGCTCGTCCACAGCACATTCCCACCCCACCCCAGTGCCTGGCAGTGTTCAGCACATCGCTGCCATTCCTCAGGGTTCTGCTGTCCAGCCAACAGGGAAGATCCCTCTCGCCCTGGGCCAGAGAGCTGGCTTCAGATATGGGTCCACTCATCTCCCAGAGGAGATGTGTAGTCAATGCACACACACACACACACACACACACACACACA
>PVHP010036947.1:0-17609 GCA_004024765.1 Zapus hudsonius
GATTTACAAAAAATGTGCAGGGCATGATGGAAAAGTTAGAAATTGTGCTTCAAAATCACTAGCTAGAATATCTTGTGGAAAATGGCCCAGCTGTATGGGCAAATGCATAGTTTAGCTATCCTTACGCTCTCTCCCCAGCAACAGTTCTCCAAGGGTTTCAGCCCTGGGATGCCTCTGATTCCTGTGTCCCTTCAGTGGTTCACATCCAGTCATAAAAAACAGACAGCAGACAATACAATAACATTTTTATTTTTGGTAATCTGGTGTAGAGATGTATTTTCTGGGGAAGAATAACAGAAAGGGGAGTGAGGAGATATTAGTGAAGAATCAATCCCTGTGGGAGGCTTCACAGTTGACAGGAGGAGAAAGAGGGAGCTGGGAGGTTCATTTAGAGGAAGTGCTCTTACCAACAGTTGATAGTGCCTCCATGAATTAGCAATTGGGAATAATCTCAACTTTTATGACACTAAAGAAATCCCCTTATAGCCTTAAATTTGCTGACATTAAAAGAAAGTTGTAAGAAATGGTATTTGTGTGCACTTGCTATTGGCCACCAAAGGCCCAACCTTCTGTATTTTTTGGGAGGAAATCTTTACTGGTACACAGGAAGTGTCATGACATCCATATTACTGTGCAACAGTTTTGATCTATGGTCTAAGGAAGAAGGGAGCCTTCTTGACCAAAGGGATTGAGATTCCCCTGCCTTTCTTTTACAGAATGTTGCTGATCCAGGGGAGCAATTTCCGGGCTTGAGAGCTGAGAAACTGTCCAGGCTGATCTCACATTACAATATCTGGTTCAGCTTCCCTAATACTTGTGGGTGGAGGCATGTGCCACCGAGTCTTCCAGAAAGTGTCGGGACAATTTGCACTTCCATATTAAAAGCCTGAATAGATTTACTATCTTAGAACTCACACATGTAAAATTGCAAATGGATTCAACACATAAAAGGTATTAAAATTAAAATAAAGCATAGAAGAATATTATGAGATCTTAGTGTAAAGTTACTTCCTTTTTTATATACTGAAATTCATAGATTCGGATTGAGGTTTCAATAAGACATATGTGCTCGTGGTATCATTTTTCTTAAAAAGCCACCATTCCTTGGTGTTATATGCTTTGAGGCACACCCTACTCGATTGTTGTGTCTGGAGTCTATAAAAACATGACCTTTACAGAGAGCGACACTTTAATGAGGCTAATTTTTATCTAAGTGTGCTATACATCAATCCTTCCTCCTGACTCCATACATGGTCTGACAATTGGGCTGTCATTATCATTGTGAAGGTTATAGAAGGGAAGGAGGCCTTGCTTAATGATTATTGTAAATTAGTGCCATTATAAAAGAGACCTCAAAGAGGTAACTCCTCCTGATCATGGGAGGACACAGCTAGAAAGCGCTATTTATGAGCCAGCAAGGGTTTCAACATTAAATCTATAGTGCTTTGATTTTTGGACTTCGTAGCCTCCAGAAATGTGGGAAATAACTTTGTGTTGTGTATAAGACAACCTAGTGTATTGTATTTTGTTATAGCAGCCTGGTTGAACAAAGACAGATCTCTTCCCCAATTAAAAAAGTATCATTTACTGGAGGTCTTTTCATAGTGCTATATATTTTCAAATGCATGACTTTCCATTATTATGTAAATAAAATAAATGTATGAATACACATAAAGATGAAGGCATAAATATCTAATGAGAAAATCATTGCTGTACACATTTAGACTAGGGCTGAGGAGATGGCTCTGGGCGTAAGAACACTGCGTAAAGGCCTAATTCAAGCTGAGTTCAATCCTCCAGCACCCACGAAAACAGCTGGGCCTGCCATGCATGCCTGTAACCCCAGTTCTGTGGAGAGAGGGGACCAGAGAATCATTGGGCCTCTCTAGTAAGCCAGTCTAACAGAAACAAGCAGCTCCTGGTTCAGTGAGTGACTCCGCCTCAAGGAAAAACACAGATGAGCAACAGTGGAGGAGGCTGGATGTTCTCCTCTGGCCTCTGCATGTGCATGCATGGGGTACATGACCTGCACATTCCATGCATGCACCACACACACGCAGGCACATGCACGTGCACACATGCACATGCATCCACACATGCATCCACATATGCACACACATGTGCACACACACTCACATGCACATGCATGCACATACATGCATGTACACACATGCATGCAATACACACATGCATGTACACACATGTGCACATGCACACATGCGCACATGTGCACATGCACACATGTGCACATGCACACATGCATGTACACACATGCAAATGCATACACACATGCATACATTCATGCACACATGCACACACATGCACATGTATACACACATGCATACATTCATGCACATACATGCATGCACACATGCATGCACATAAATGCATGCAATGCATACACACATGCATACACACATGCACACACATGTGCACACACATGCATGCACACACATGCATATATACACACATATGCACATATGCACACACACATACACACAAACATGTAAAAAGACCATTTAGATCAGATAGAGATGGAGAAACCAATATGGTTAGATTGTTATCTTTGTCCAGAAGTCCTTTAGCAAATCTGGCATAGACCCATTGAAGCCTTGAACAAAATAAAAAGCACATTTCAGTATAGCTGACTTGGGAAAGTGTGACTGTCACAAAGCCACTGGGTTGTTCGATGGCAGATAGAGAATGCCTGACATAATGAACTGCCATTTTGTCATATTAGTGTACAGAAAATGCAACTGTGTGATTGGGGCAGAGCTTGCAACTTTCCAGATGGTGACAATGAATGGCAGAGAATAGGGGAAAGGAAATTTCCAGATAATGGTAATAATAAAGATTATTATTATTTTTTTGCTTGATTGTAAGAAGAAGCAGTCATGTAATTAGGCTGGAAGGTTATTTGAATATCTACGGGAGTTGCTATCATAGTCCACTTGTTTCATGCGTCAATTTTCTCTGCCCCTAAAGTGGGATCAAGATAATGCTGCCTATTTCCAGTTCTGTAGGAAATAAACTATGGGATTTGCCAATGTACAATTCTAAGTTTTGTCACCATGCTGGAGAGAATAGACCTCAAATCATAGAATGTTAAATTGCCAGTTGCCTCAACACTCCTCTAGTCCACTAACTAGAAAGCAACTTGTCTAAGGTCCCAGGACAAGCTAGCAATGCAACTCTGATTTAAATCCAATCGGAATCACCCTTTTGCCTGGTTTAACTATTGAGGAGAAGTGGCGAGAGGAAAGATAATACTAGTCCTTGACTCTTCGACCTATTTATAACCAAAGGTCAGTCTGGGATGAGTAAGAGGCAGTTACAGACTGAAAGGCCAGCCGTTATGGTTTGAATATGAGATGTTCCCCCAGTGCTCAAGGCTTGGTTCCCAGACAATTTTATGACATGTTGGAAACTTTACTTAGTGGGACCTAGTTGGAGGAAGTAGGTTATTGGGGTGTGCATGAGGTCTTTGTCTTTCCGTGCCTCTTTCCTGTCCTTTCCCTGCTTCCTGGCTGCCCCAGGTGAGCAGCCTTCTCTGCCACACTGCCACCATGATGTTCTGCATTACCTTAGGCCCACAGCAAGGGGTGTGCTGCTAATGGAATCTTCCATCCTTAAATCATTTTTTCCCCTCAGGTATTTATCACAGTGATAAGAAAACTGTCTTCTTAGGCATTTGAATTTAAAATGAAAAAAATTGTATATATTTGAGCCAAACATCCATCTCTGTGGTTGTTTTGAGTTACAGCCATAGTTGGTGTGGTGGTTTGAATTAGGTGTCACCTCATAAACACACATGTTTTGAATGTTTGGTCCCCAGCTGATGGTAATTTGGAAGGTGGAGCCTTGCTGCAGAAGGTGTGTTGTTGTGAGTAGGCTTAGGATGTTATAGCAGGCTTCCTCTTACCAGAACTAGCTCACTGTCCTGTTGCTGTTGTCTGTCTATTGTGCATTAGGAGGTGATGTCCAGCCTCTGCTCATGCCATCTTTCCCCTGCCATCCTGGAGCCTCCCCTTGAAACTGTGAGCCAAAATAAACAACTTTCCTCCTATCAGCTGCTTTTGGTCAGGTGCTTTGTGCCAATGACATGCAGGTAAGTGAACCAGTTGGGATGTGTGGTAAAGGCTTTCAGAAGGGCATTGTGTGGTCCAACTTAATCAGATTTGCACAGAAATCTGCTTCTGTGTTACCATAGTTTTGGCCAAAGTGCCATCTGACCATTGTCTCAAACAGTTATTGGTGCCCCCATAGACCCATAGATTGCACTTGGGAGTTGATAAGCAGCTAGCTAGTCCTCTGAACTCAGGAAAGGATGCCTGAATTGAGTGGAAAATTTAAGGTCCACCCAAGAAAGGACCTAGCCACAAAGGTAACAATCTGATTAACTGTTTAACTCTTTCTTCCAGGGCTAGTGTGGCCTACAAGGTATTATCATGTATCAAGCACTTAGCTGGTAGAAAGCTGAAGGAAATGAAGCTAACATTTGAGCTCATTGTTTGAAAGAATTAAGAATTTTAGTATCACATAAAAGTCTTTGAACATCTGACCTTGGTTCTGATGTCTAAACTTCACTGCATAATAGAGAACATATTTCAGATGAAAATGCTTCCGAGGCAGCCAACAGACATTCAGTAAGAATATGAGGATTTCATAGCAACAAATGTGGATTGAGGGTGGAAAAGACAGACGAGTGGGGAGTTTCTAAAGGATCAACGGGAGAGGTTCAGGAAGATGTGGCCTTTTTTACTAAGAGGTCTGAAATGACTTGGTATGCAAGGGCTTTAGTGCAGACCACACTTTATCTAGAAAACTAACATGGGGCCAATGGGTGTCCCCTTGTCCATGTCCCATCCTGCTGTCTAGACTTGAAGAACCCAAGGACCTTGATGAGGGTAGGAACAAGGGTGCCTTGAGAAGAAAAGGGAACACCAGAGAGAGGCTGGATATGCCAAAGACACGATCTATGCTACAGTTTGCCTCGACTGATCTGAGATATTATATTGTCATTGTGGAATATCTTTTATTTACATGGTGAACTCACTGCAGGCCTTTTACTTGACACCTGCCACTTAGAGAAACTATTCTACATAACTAAGGCGAAACCCCTGCCTTGCCTTCGTGCCTCTACTACTCTAAGGGCTTTCTGGGACACCACTTTTCACCCTTCTTGTTCCTGTTTTCACACCTGGGCTTGTGTAGGAGGCACTTCACCTGCAGGCAGAAGGCCTGTCCCTGCTCAGTAAGCATTTGCTGAGGAGATTATTACCAAAGGGCGATGTTTAAGAAACCGGTCTCCAACAAACCAAAAATTAAAAAGTAGGATGCTCCTCTTAAGAATGGTAATATAGCTAAATAATTGGGTATGTTAGGTCTTTGACCAAAAGTTTACTATAATTTTAGGGCTGGGGAGATGGCTCAGTTGTTAAAGCATCACCTTTGCAGGAAGGAGGATCTGAGTCCAACCCCCAGATCACAGGTAAAATGCTGGGCGTGGTAGCCTGCAACCATACATCCCAGAGCCAGAGGAGGGAAGACAGCTTGTCAGCCACTCAGTCTTGCCTACTTAGTAAGCTGTAAACCAAGGAGAAACCCAGTGTAAAAAACTGAAAGATAGATTTCTAAGGAATGACACTTGAGGCTATCCTCTACCCTACACACACACACACACACACACACACACACACACACACACACACACACCAATTTAAGCAAAAGTCTACTGGATACTGTACTATGGTTTAGGGATTAATCAGTTAAGCACTATGTGAAGTAGTCTGCCTTAGTGGTAGGCATTATTATTTACTGAGACTTGGCATGAATCTGTATGTTTGAGAGGTACAAGCGTAGCATAACCCCAAAGTATGTTTCACCAAGATGCTCAAATCTTTAGTTCCATGCATAGTAAGCCAGAACAAGACTCGAAGCCAGAATAGAGAAGAAGCAGGGAGTGACAAGATGGAACCGTCCCTTCATTTTCTGGGGAGCAAACAAGCACTCCATAAGTAACAAAACAGAGGCTGTTTCACTGAATTCATCAGGGACTTTCTATTTCTAAAGCCAAGCAGGTCCCAGGTTGAACCAGATGAGGGTATGGAAAAATACCTTGGAAATTAAATTGACTCATTTTCAAAGTATCTATGAATTAGCTTAATGTATGATTTACATTTATGTAACAGTGAGGAGTGAATCTGTGAAAATAGACATGGAGACCAAATAGAGCGGTTGAAGATAGGGTCTCGCTCTAACCCAAACTGACCTGGAATTTACTTTGTAGTGTCAGGGTGGCCTGGAACTCACCTCGATCTTCCTAGCTCTGCCTCCCTCTCCCTCTTCCTAGGATTAGAGGCGTTGTTGCAGTCAGCATTCTAGTTGCTGCACAGAAAGAACCCAAACAAAAGTGGCTTGTAGAGGAATGGGTTTATTTGGCTTATGGACTCGAGGGGAGACTCCATTCTGTCAGGGAAAATGATGGCATGAGCAGAGGGCTGGACATCACCTCTGCCACAGCACTGCAAACAGCGGCAGGAAGGTGTGCCAAACACTGGCAAGGGGAAGCTGGCTTATAACACCATAAGCCCGCCCCCAACAACACAACTTTAATGAGGTTGTAATTCCCGAATTGCCATCAGCTGAGGATCGATCTATCAGAACACATTCATTTGTTTGTGGGGGACACTTGTATCAAACCATGACAGGCGTGCACCACCACACCTGGTTTAAGAATAACCAGATTATTATAGTGAATTAAACTGAGAGACATAAGCTGCAAGGCCACTTTGCATTCACCAATCATTTCATGCTGGCTTAGATTTCTAGAGATGATCCCCTCCTCCCCTCCCTTACTTAATATTTGGACAATTACTTTGTCCACAAGATATATGATTGTTCCCTCAATCAAAGCCCTCATTGCTGGTGACTCACAAATGTTTATTGTTTCTCAACATTTGATGTGAATAAAGAAATAACACGCAGTTTTGAATATGAATCCTGCTCTGTATTTAGTCTGTGGTCCTTCAAATACATTCTTAGAAGTCTGGAGCTCTTCTCACAAATCACACTATAGCTTGAGACGAGTCTTAGCATGGCTGAGTGAGTTGAAGTCAAAGGAAGCTTGTGTTGTCCTTGAACCATGTTTGCTGCGGTAACACTTCAGTGGCATTAGCAAAAGTTCTGGGAGAGCTGCTGGCTCTGATACTGGACATGGATCCCTCCGGATGCCACCTGGACCAACCTCCAGGGGAGCAGCTGGGTCCAGGGTCAGTGCTTGCCCCCTATTTCACTCCTACTGACCACCAGGAGGAGCCTGAGCTCCTGTTTCTCGCCTGGTTTCATCCTCCATAGCCATAGTGCCTCTATAACTAGGCACAGTGCAAGCTAAATCAATCAGTGAACATGAAGGTTTTTAAAGCACTGAAGTCTTAGCCCAGTAAGGAAAACCTCAAATACGGGTCAGTAATTCAATCAAGGTTCCCTACACCTAAAATTGCCGTATCCTGTGTCACAGAAAGAGAACTGTGATCATAAGGTGACACGGAGGAAGGACAGGACTAAGCGGCTCAGCTGATTCTGAGATGAAGGCTGAGAAAGAGTGGGGTAGATTAAAACTATGTAGTGATTCCCTGGGGAAATTGAACTGGAACTTTCTGGAGGGTTGGGGCAAGATGACAGCCTGTCATCTACTATCTCTTGCTTTCAATTCTGCTTCTTACAATCCACGGTTCCTCATTCCCTTATTATATAACTGTGCAATGTCCCTCTCTGGATGCCAGTGTGACAGATGCCACAGGTCCAGGGGTAACATTCTTTGTATGTCTGATGGCCTTGGCTACAAAATTGAGAATATTTATTACCTGCCATCTTGTCAGCCAACCAGATGGGTAAAAATTCAATTTGATCCACTGTAGTATTTTACACCTTGGGGTAAAGTCATTGCTGAGTTCATGTGAGTTTTCCATATATGTTCAAAAATAAACAGACATCTCTCTGAGGAGTAATACCCAGGACCACAGATGGTACTTCTGGGCCAACACCATATGGGCTTCTCGTTGGGTTATAAAAATTTTATGCTTTTTTTTAGTTGCTTTTTTTCATTTTTCATCATCGCAGCATAGAGGTATATCTTTCTTTTTTGTTTTACTTCCCTGCCTTGTTTACTAGGACATCAAAGACTTCTGTAGCCCAAACACTTTGAGAAATTATCACTGGGGTAGAGATGCATCAGAAAGACACCATGAAGTATTCTAATCAGAAAAGGTTTTTGCATCCCTCCTCAGGAGAGTCCAGTGCCCTGGTGACAATACTAATGATTGTTCTCAGGTTGGTACACCAGATATCATTGCTTTAGCACTTTGGGACTCTTTCTAACTGCTACTGGGCCAACCCCTCTTGGGCAGGCAATCCTGAAACTGATTTAGCCAGAAAGCCCTTTGAGGCTAAGTAGAATAAGACCTTAGATTTCTTGGGCTGTGGAGATGGCTCAGTGTTTAAAGGCACTTGCTTACAAAGCTTGAAGGCCCAGGTTTAATTCCCCAGTATTCACATATACAGCCAGATGCACACAATGGCACATGCATCTGAAGTTCTTTTGCTGTGGCAAAAAGCCCTGGCCTGACATGCCTTTACTCTTTCTCTCTCCCTCCCTCTTTCTTTCATAAATAAATAAAATATTAAAAAATTAAAAATAACTTAGATTTTTTATCACTTTAAGAAATGATGTAATTTTCTCCTTCTCTCTCTAATGAGAAGGATCATCAGAGACACACATGTTGAAGGTAGGATGCATAGGCTTTCTGAGGGAGGAAAGGGCTCTTCCTGCAACCAGGCTTGCCTGGTGGGGCAGTAGAGGGTTGCTGCTCCTTTTAGAGCTGGTGGCAGAGTCTGCTATGGGAGGTTAGCTGAAATGTTGGGGAGAAAGAGCTTATGTCAGATTGGGTTTCTGCCTTCAGATTCCTGGGTTTTCTCTGGTTTGCTTGGTGAGGTTTGGATGATATGGCAGGTGTCCAATGTTGAGGGCATGAAATGTTCTCACTTTTCTGAATCTCGATTTTGCCATCTGCAAAGAAATACGTTTGGCTGGATAGTCATTTGGGCTTCTCTTAACTCTAGAGCCCACTTGTTCTCGTTCTCTCTCTCTCTCTCTCTCTCTCTCTCTCTCAGCAGAGAATCAGCATCAGGGCCTCCAGCCTGAGACATTGATTCCTCAATCACACAGGAAGAAGGGATCTTGAACTTTATGGGTGGTACCAAATCAAATCTCATTTCCATTTGCTATCGTCTGTTTATTGGTTTAGGGAAATTTTCTCTTCAAAAGGGACTAAGAAGAAAGACTAATAAAGGAAGCTAGTGGGGAAATGGGCAGGGAGGGATTTGCTCAATGTGATGGTTAAGTTTTGTCAACTTGACCTGTTTAGTAATCTTGGGTGGGTCTCTGAGGTTGCTTTCAGGAAGGATTAACTCAAGGAAGAGGCCTTCCTTCAGAGTGAGCCCTTCCTCCAGTGTGGGCTGCCCTCTCTGTAGGGGGCAGAATGTAAGGAAGCTCAAGGGGGAAGGGAGGAAGGGCATCTCTTTTTTCATCCTCACCCCCCCACCTGATTTTTTCTTCTTTTTTTGCTCTTGTGTGAGTGGTGCTGGTGATGACGCCTCTCTCTCTCTGCTTGAACCTGTGAAAGTGGGCCAGCCTCTTTTGCCATCAT
This sequence comes from Zapus hudsonius, assembly GCA_004024765.1. Classification (NCBI taxonomy): domain Eukaryota; kingdom Metazoa; phylum Chordata; class Mammalia; order Rodentia; family Dipodidae; genus Zapus; species Zapus hudsonius. The sequence continues at coordinate 9,708 of PVHP010036947.1, forward strand.
GGAACCTCCCCTGGTTCTGTAACTTCAGTAAATCCCTTCCTCCCATAACTGTGCCTGGTTTGGAGGTTCATCCCAGTGGTGTGTGGCTGACTGCGACACTCAACATACAATATATACCTTTCAGAATGTAAAAAAAATTTTTTAAATGTTCTTTTGTGGCACTGAGTGGTTGCACCATAATCTTGTCCTCACAAAGACCCCATTGTCTATATTTAGCCCACTAAGCACCTAACTCTTCTGCCTGTGATGTCAGTTAGGAGGCACATGACAACCAGTCCCCATATGCCACTCTCCAGCCCCTGTTACTCCCCCAGTGTCCAGGGCCAGAGGGCTTCTCCTGTGAATGCTGGCATGCTCAGAGCCAGGCCCTGGACTGGCCCTGCTCCTTTCTGACATCCAGGCACATGCTAGGCTTGGGTTGAAGAAGGTAGACTGGGTACAGGTATGGAACTTGGAACTGGACCGAGTGAGGAGGGAATGACTAGATGCAGAACTGCAGCATCTCTCTGATCTTCAGTTTTCCCTTCATGAGTGAAATGGGGTAACTCGGTCCTAGGGTCACTGTACACTTCTCAAGTCAGTTTCCAGTGTCAAGCACGGGAGTGGTTGCTGTCATTCCCTTTCCTTTGCTGTCCTTGCAGGCTCTCTCTATGGCTCTTCCTCCAGAGTGAATGGGGTGGTCTCTTCTCTCTGCTGGCCTCTTTCATCCTGAAGCTCTGCCTGGCTCTCAGCTCCCTGTCCTTTGAGATATAGTTCAAGTCTCACCTCTGTAAAGCCCATCTCAGGGCCCTCCTTTGTGCCTCTCCAGAGCTGTGTGGAGATACCCCTAATCAAATACAAACATCAACATAAGGGCTGTTTATTGTGTATATATGGCATTCCAAAGACTGTGCAAGTGTGTCACCATCATGACTTCAGTCAGTTTCACAAATGTCCATCCATAGTCATCATTACAAACCTGTTTCCCAGCTGAGAAGAGCCAGAGAGGTTAGTTAGGAAAGGATGAGATGTATCTGAGCATAGGGAAGATGGACTTCTTGGAGGACAAGGTACTTGCTTCTATCTCTATGTTTCTACCACCCAGCAGGGTTGGGCCTAATGTCAGTGCTCAGCCACTATTGGGGACTGAATCCTCCATTTTCCATTCCAATCTGGCCTGTACCTTTCAGATAAGGAATGCATCTACAGCTGAGCAAGCCTAACTGGGTCCAGGCTCGGGAGGCCAGGACCCTGATTCCCATGTCTGGATCATGGTTCCTCCCAATGACCCCAATCACACCAGGAAAAATAGGTGAGACTCAGTGCTACATTCTAGGAAGCTCAAACTGTGATGGGCTAGGACTCACCTGTAATCCCCAAGGTCCATCATAAACAGAGCAGATATTGTCATTTTGTTAGGATTGTTCCCACGTGGTTAAAAGGAGTTTTGTTAACATAAATTCCTGGTCTCAGGGATGGCAGGAAAAACAAAACAAAACAAAACAAACAAAAACCTCCCAGGCTGCCTCTTGGGTGAGCACACCTTGGGGGATGGACATGCCAGGCTAGTGCCAGGACTTAATTTAATGGACTGTTTGTCTGACTGAAGATAATACAGAGTTTAGTTTGAGTTACTATAGTTGACAGCATCTGTAAATGGAGCTATAAGAGCATATCTTAGCATGGTCTTAGTGTCTCAAACACAGGCAAATAGAGGAGAACAAATTAAGAGAAAGTCACAAAGGCCATTGGAAGTCGGGCCCACCCAGACTCTCCCCTGCTTTAAGCTTTCTGGGGATGGTCCCATGTGCTTGGCTGAAGTCCCAGGGGCAGAGAAAGTCCCTTGTTTATTTACACAATGCTGAGCCTGGAGACACTGCTGCTTTTCTCTTCCTTTGCGAAGTTTTTCATTTCAACTTGGCTTCCTATACAGCCTTTCTCTAGGGCCACTGGAGAAGAATAAGGAGCAAGCAGAGACCTTTGTCATGTGACAAGAATGGAAATACAAAGGGAAACAAAACAGCCCTGTTGGTTTCCCCCTAAACCAGCTTGGTAAATGAAAGAGAAGGCTGGTGGGAGAAAGAAGCCTTCCCATGAAACTGTATTTGCTGACCTGACAACAGAGGAACTCAGGACATTCATTAAATGGTAAAAGGCACTATCAGCCCAGGACCCACATTATTCCAGCCCATAGTGACTCATATTTTGAAAAGTTTTCTTTCAAGCTCAGATGGAATTGATTCGAAGAAAAAACAATTCAGTTTGCCAGCTCTGTTGTTTCTCTGTAAGCCCCAGTAATTCCCCTCTCTTACTTGTGCCAATACGGAGACACAGACCCATGCCTCCCTTTGAATGGTTTTTCTTCTTTTTGCCAAATATAGAAGCCATGGTTGCTAAGTGCTCAAAGGTCAAAAATCTTTGCATAAAGATTACAGGGTATCAGGTTATGAACTATTTTTTGAGATATTTTTCCTGTGTGGAATGCCTGTTTCCACCTCTCTTAGGATTGCTTCTGTTTTTCACGGCACGTGACAGACACTAAGTCAACCTCTCTGGTGGCTCTCTGGGAAGTCACAGGAGTGTGTGTCAGTAGAGTGACACATGTGTATCAGCAGTGCATATCATCGCAGGAGTCTGTTCCTCCTGGTAGTGCTGTCATTTACATTAATGCCAGGTTCTGACCACCTCCCACCAAAGCAAACATCTCCAGTAACAGCACTCTTTGGCTCAAAGACCTTCAATGGTTACAAATAAACCACGGGTTGAATATTTAAAAGGAAAGGGGAACATTGTATGGGCCATTTTGTTTCTCATAATTAAAACCTTTAAATGATGAATCATCCAGGCACTTCCTCATGTACATTAAACATTTTTGTTGGCATGTATTCAGTATACATAGTGGTGGGCTTCATAAAAACAATTTCTTTCAACTATATTGGATACTTTGACTATATTCACTACCTTCTGTCCCCTTTCTCCTGGCTCCTCTTCTCTCTCCCGTTACATTTAGTATGATCACTTCTACCCTTGCACAGCTTAAACATGTTTAGGGAGAACACTGAAACATTATAAGCAAGTATTTACTGGACTAGACCATGACTAAAGGACAGACGAGTTGTGAAGTAAGGCTGGAAAGGAAGATTGGGGACAGGATGTAAGCAATCTTCAATGTCAGAGCATTTGGGCACAATTCACTGTGTATTAAAGCCTTGTGTCAAGCACTTTGTATATATTACCTTGTTAATCCTCACATCAGCTTTGAGAGGTCTGGAGACTCAATTAGTTGCCTGAGATCTTTTACCTAATCTATGAGAGTTGAGATTCTGGTCTCAGATCAGTCCAGTCTACCCTGTCAGAAGTACCTGAAAGCTTGGAGTGGGGCTTAGACGTTGGTGGGCTTGGCTTCTTGACTGACAGCAGCCTTAATGAGAAAACAAAGGGCTGGATGACTGGGTGGGTGTGGATTAGGGGAGGCTGGCTGTGAGACAGGCATGAAAGATTTTGGGAGAATCACCAGATAGACGGATCCAGAGGATGAAGGGAAGAGAAAGGTCAGAGATGATTCACATTTTAAGCCTCTGGCAGGGAGCAGGCTGCTCCTTGCTCAAGCAGGGAGTGATGAGTTTGCCGAGAACATCCCTCTTTGCTACTCACATGTCCTGAAAGCTCTGTTTGTGTACTAGTGAGCAAGAGGCATGCTCTTTGTTAAAACAGCTGTGCCTAGAGACTGGAGAGTGAGGAGTGGGAAGAACTTGGCAAAAGTCAGAGGCTGTCACCAGCTTGTTAGGTAATAACGGGGCACAGAGAAATGTATGTGTAAGTAAGATGGAGGAGACAAACCCTCTCATTAAATTGTTCTCTGGAAAGCAAAACTAGAGAAAACTTTTACACATTCACCAGTCCATCCCAGTGAAAGGAGCTATGGCCACATTTGGCATACACATACATGAAATATTTTGTGAAATTGGGTAACGTGAAACATGGTATATATGTTAAACATTTCCCCAGAAGCAACTCTGGTGTGATTTTAGCATGGTTCTGTTAAATGCTAGTGTGTAGAGTTCTGTCAGCAACAGTTTGTCCACAGAGCCTGTGGACTCTATCACCTTGTGTTTATCTGTTGTCAAATGCTAGCACTGTTCATATCTGTTCCATCACAGTGACTGTAGCTATGCAGCAATGCCCGTTTTATTTATAGGCATTAAAGAATGAGGCAAACTTTTTTTTTTTGCAAATATTAGAAAATTTTATTTTAACTATTATCCACCTTGACCAGGTAGGCTTCATCCTGTGACAGGTTAACTTGTACTTTCAAGTAGATTCCACAGATCCCATGCCTGATCACCTCCCCTTGAGTAGGAGGTGGCTCTAACCAGAGTTCAAACCTAATCCTGAAGCTGACTGGTCAAGGATAGACCAACCAGCTGTCTTTCTGCTCACCTGGGCCAGGGAATATAGTCACTGGAACAGGAAATTCTTCTCTCTCCCACATGGCCCACTAGCAAAAGGACATGTGAATCTTTAAGTTCCAGGCTTTGGGTAAGGTTCCCTCACCACAGCCAGGCTGTGGTGAAGGGAGGGCTTTGGGTTCTTTCTCATATGAACCTTTTTCCTCATGATGGGAGCCCCTTTTATATCTTTTCTTCTTTTTCTTGGTTGGCTGGCCAGCACAGATTTTATAGATATGTGGCTAAAACCTCTCCCACATGTTCTCTCTACACTAGTGGCTGGAGATTTCTGAAACATTTTATTTTCTTTTAAATAAAGTCTCCCACTATACGTTATCCTCTGGTGGTCTATAATTTTAATTTTTAAAAAATTTTATAGATAAGAATTTGGGTACTCTTTTAAGTTTTGAGGTGCATTGAAAGTATCTGGGAATGCCAACCTTCTGGGAACCCCAGCTACCCCCATTACAATCCCAGGGATACAGGGATGGTTCAACATATGGAATCAATTAATGTAATACATCACATTAATAATCTAAACCATAAGAATCACATGGTCATCTCAGTCAATGCAGAGAAGGCCTTTGACAAAATTCAATATCACTTCATGATCAAAATGCTGGAGAGGCTGGGCATAGAAGGCTTATACCTCAACATAATAAAGACCATATACAAATCTCCTAAAGCCCAAATCAAACTCAATGGAGAAAGACTCAAGAAGTTCCCACTAAAATCATGAACAAGACAGGGGTGTCCACTCTCACCTCTGCTCTTCAACGTAGTTCTTGAAGTCCTAGCTCAAGCAATAAGACAGGAGAAAGACATAAAAGGATACCAATTGGAAAGGAACTCTGAAAACCCTGGAAGAAAAAGTAGGAGGAACACTCCACGAGATAGGAGTAGGGAAAGACTTCCTAAACAAACTCCAGTAGCTCAGGAAGTTTAACAATCACTTAACCAATGTGATCTTATAAACCTAAAAAGCTTCTGTACAAACAATCATACTCAAAGCAATAGACCAGCATCAGACTAGGAGAAAATCTTTGCCAACTATAACACAGACAGAGGTATAATATCTAGAACTTACAAAGAACTCAAAAAATTAAATAATAAAAAAAATCAAACAGCCCTCTCACAAAATGGGGCATTGATCTCAACAGAGAATTTACAGAGGAGGAAACACAAATGGGCAATTTTCATTTAAGAAAATGTTCATCATCCTTAATCATCAGGGAACTGCAATTCAAAACTACAATGAGATTCCACTTTATTCCAGTCAGAATGGCAATCATTAAAAAAATCTCCAACAATAGATGCTGGCGATGATGTGGGGAAAAAGGAACCCTCATTCACTGTTATTGGGGTTGGAAACTTGTACAACCACTATGGAAAGCAGTGTGGAGGCTCCTGAACAGAATAGGTATAGAGCTCACAGCTGACCCAGCTATTCCTTTACTGGGCATCTACCCTCAAATTCTTTGCCTCAGTACAGAGACATTTGCTCAACTACATTTATAGTGGCTCAATTTATAATAGCTAAGAATTGGAATCAATCCAAATGCCCATCACTGGATGCATGGATATCAAATTTGTGATAGATTTATACTATGGAATTCTACTCAGCACAAAGGAAAAATGACATAATGAAACTTAAAGAAAAGTGGAAAGATTTGGAGCAGATCATACTTAGCAAACTCACACAAGAACAAGAGACAAACACCACATATTCTCCCTCTTATGCAGTTCCTAACCAGATTAAGCTTAAACACTAAGCAAACCTGACAAATGAATTGAGAGACTGTCAAAGGAATTAGGGGTGGTGGAAAGGGAGGGTGGGAGGAACCTATATAATAAGCTAAATCAATAATGAATCAATACCATAACACCCTTACTTTCATACAGTAAGCTCTAGAGGAAGCTGTGGGCATCGCCTGCTAAGAGGGGCCCTAAATAGAGTGGGAGGAAGCCTAATCCCAAAACAAATTGCTCCCACCTGTAACTCCCTGTCCCAGTCATTGGTGACTTCCCACACTGAGCTGTTGATTGAAGATACCCCTGAGGTCCCCAAAACAAGACAGGCTTATGTCAAAGCTCTTGAATACCCACCCTAGGCCAAAGGTAAGATCCTATTGCTGAAGATACCACAGAGTGTCATCACACAACACCAAGAGACCCTGCTTGATCCTGAATGGTAACCAGCTCCCAGATGGTAGCACCTGTAGTGCTGGAAGGTGTTACATGGGGAAAATAGTCAATAATATTTGGAGAAAGCAGAGGCCACTAATATATAATTCAGACTGATGTCACGAGAATGATGAACACACCACTATATGGAAGAGACCAGCAAGTCAAGAAATGCTCATCTGTGCAATAGTGGCACTAAACTTAGGTCAGTAATCAACAGCTTACTCATTGGCTAAGAGATCCACTTAGTGGCAATGAACCCTTAACTGAAAAGGGGATCCATGGCAAAATCTTATGGGGACCAAGAACTCGGACTCCAAGTGGAAGCTTCCACTACCAGAGAGCTACAGAGAGGCTACACCCATTAGAGTCTCACCAAATCAAGAATGTTTGTTTCATTTAACCTATACTGATCTCACTTTCCCATAAGGATTCTATTTGTATTTTTCAGAAGTCAGAGAGAGCCATGGATGACCCAATTCCACCAATAAAACTTGGCATGATGACTGACATCCAGGCAGGAGATGAACCACCCATAATCTATCATATAGGGCCCAAAAGAAACCTATGAGAAAGTGGAGAGATAAACAAGACACCTACCTCCACAGCAAGTCAGATAACCCAGGAAAGGACAATGGAGATAGTCACTGAGGATATCCAACACAATCCAAAGCAGAAGTCCAGAAACTCCCAAAATCTCAGCAACAAAGCAGACTTAAAACTCACCCACCATGACTCAGGGAACAGAGTGGAAGAGGGGGCAGAAAGATTTTAAGAGCCATGGTGGGGGAGGATATCCAGAGTCATTGCCCGCCCCCTCCCCAGTATTAACACACAAAGAAAAACAAAAACTGGCTACAATTCATAACTTCCTATCCAGTATGTCCACTAATGAGAGCCCCCAGTGGGTTGGGGACAGGGAGAAGGGAAATGACAAGACTTGCTCATACAATGTATCTAATTATTGACAATAAATATGTTTTAACATGTATTTTAATACTTTAATTCTTTATTTTTATTATTTATTTGCATACAAAGAATTAGGTTTTATTATGGTGTTTTGAGTACAAGCTATCTTTTAACTAATGTCAAATAAAAACAAGCTAATTCTTGTGTATAGAAACTTTTCTAAAATGAAATAGGCATATTTACCCTCTCAGATAACATTTTAACTTTTGTTTTAGTGAAAAATCCATTATTTTCTTTTGGCATGATTTATTGATATTCTCATTGATATAAATGCAGTCCAGGTCCATTTATATAGGCCTCAATAGTCTTGCCACTCCTAATA
>PVHP010036948.1:0-17638 GCA_004024765.1 Zapus hudsonius
ATAACCACAGCCATTCAATCAACACAGTGTAGGCCAATGAGACAGAAACCAAGGATTTTCGACACAAGGACCCCTAAACTCGCAACATTAAGGCAGCCTTAATACTCACCCACTACGACTCAGGGAACTGAGCGGAAGAGGGGGCGGAAAGATTGTGAGAGCCGTGGTGGGGGAGATGGTCCAGAGGCATGGCACCCATCAGTAACAACACACTTGGGCCAGGAAGACCAGGCTGAGTACTAGGATATCCAGGATCCCTTGCCACAAGGACTAATACAAACAGCCCATGGAGGAGGATATCCAACTGATCAGGGATGGGGAGTGGGGGAATTAGGGAATTCGGGATAAAAACTCATGGTTTTCCCACTAAAAAATGTAACTCATTATGGACAATAAATTTATATTTTAAAAAAATAAGTTATGTACACGTGTTTCTTTTTTAAACATAATTTTATTATTACTTTGCTAGGAGAGAGATAGAAGAGAGACAGACAGAGAGAATGGGTGTTCTAGGGCCTCCAGTAGCTGCAAACAGACTCCAAATGGATGTGCCACTTCATAGCTTCTGTCTTTACTTGGGTATTGGGGAATTGAATTCAAGTGTGCAGGCAAGTATCTTAATCACTGAGTCATCTCACCAGACCCCATTCTTGATTCTCTTATATCATGGTCTTTCTAGGAAAACCAGTTAAGATAATCTCACTTGTACATATAGCCAGCATCAAAGGTAGAGTTGTTATATGTTATGTCTCCTAAATGCAGGAGTCAAGGGCAGTACTGCTCGTAGACAAAGACAAACTGGTAACTATAACTCTTTCTCAAACTAAACTTGTACTATGAAAATATATCTAATGCAGTAAATCATCATATAGTAAGTAAATGATACAATTTAATCCAAAGAATACTATGTGTGGACATAATGACATATCCAATTCAGACTCTCAGGCTGAAAAGGGGAAAAAATATTTTCATTGTAAAATTATTCTCTATGCATACAGTTTTAATAACATGCTGCATACCACCCAGGGTATGGTATTATCCATAGTATATATGGAAACAATCACAGGAAAACACTAATCACATATTTCATATTATATATATATTATATTTCATAGTGTCACTATTGTGTAAGTAGTTAATGCAAATAACTTTAATGATGACTTTATAAAAGGGCTTACAAACATCATGTAATACAAGACAATGCTTGAAAGTATACCCAAATAAACAGTTTCCACTACTATCACACATCCCCCTACCACTCACAAATATACTGGAGACCTAAGCCACTCAAATAGTAGCAATGTTAGAGTTTGATCTGCTGTCTCATATTCACAACCCCTGTTGTACTATTGTCTTGGAGTTTACATTCTAGTGAGCAAAACAGACATTACATAAGACATTAGTCATATTTGCAATCATTTAATTTCAATTTTAATCTGAAACTTGTAGGAGGAAATATGTACAGGATGCTCTGATCATGTTCGCCAGTTTATTCATTTCACAGGTACACAGTGATTGCATGCTCTGTGCCAGGTTCTGAGGGAGACACTGGAAATTTAATGTTGTCTTACAGGGGGAGAAGGGTGTCAGACATTACTTGAATAATGACACTCATTTACACGAGATCACAAAGGTGGTAAATGCTTTGAAGGAAAAGTACTGAGAATTATAAGAGCACATAATAGAAGGGCTTGACATTTAAAATGAGATCAAATAAGATCCAAATTATGAGTAACAGTTACCTTGGTGGAGAGAAGAGGAAAACACATCTCAAGGAGGTATGAGCCAAGTCTCTGAGATAAGAAAGAGAAAATGTTTGACAGCATGAGGAGGTCAGAGTGGTTGAAGCCCAGTGAGTGAGGAGGCATGCAAGATCAAAGGGGTGGTTGGCAGAGGTCACATGGTCTATCAGCTAACCAAGATATTATTCAAAATAAAGAGGAACTGATAATTTAGTCAGATCAGTAGGCATAGACAGGTACTGAAGGAGGTAAACTAAAACAGATGATCACCCTAATTTTAGCCTTGTAAGATTTAATTTTCTAGCTCAAGAAGAGTAAGAAGCCATTGAATATATTTAAATGTCAAGAAGGAGACTGCATTATTGTATTGTATTTTGATGTTTTGCCAACACTCGGGCTAGTAATGTGAAGAATATATAAGAAAATAGTAATTGTGAATGCAAGGAGAAAAATAGAGACTCCTAACAAGGATTCACATGTGAATGGTTTGTACCTTGGACCAGGGTAGAAACAATAGTGATGAGGATAAACAGGTACAACCTTAGATGAGTATGAAAAAAAGCATAACTTAGAGATGGATGAATTTGAAGACTAGAAGATAACACAGCAGAAAACTGGAAATTGCTTAATAAGGGCCTAAGTGAGAAAGAAATATCCAAAGAATGAAAAAAAATGATTATGTAAAGTGACTGTCAGCCATTTGAAGACTATCAATTTGGGGATTATGTTTTGCATTATTGCTGTCCAAACACACACACACATATTAAGAGTACAGATTATAGATATAGATATAGATATCTCAGAAACGCCTCAAGCTAACTGCTGAGTGGCAGGAGAAGCAAAGATCACAGCATGATATTAGAGTGGAAATGTATCTTTTTATTTTATTTTTTATTTTTATTTACTTTTATATTTTTATTTTTTTTTAGGAACTGTATCTTGACAAAAGATTTAGAAGAGAAAAAGGAAACTAGTTTCTTTAAAAAAAGTAGATATTGCCGGGGAAGATGGCTGACTAGCAGACATGCCATACACCTCAGGAAATAAGGGCCAGGGTTTTCAGCAGGGATCCAGATCGTGGACAAAGCTGCGCCCACGCCGCTGAATTCCAGGCACCTCCAAGAACAGGATCCACACAACTGGAAGCGCTAGCATGGACCAGCGCTCGCAGAAGGCAATATCTCAAAGGCATTCCGCCAACCACCTCAAGTGGAATCGAAATGGGCAGACCTCAATGCAAGAATATTACACCAGCTGAGGAAACTGCACCAAATGACAACAAAAGCACCACTAAAGAGAGAGAGCAGAAGCAGGACAAGGATGACACGACACGAAACCCCGATCATACTGGCACAGATACTAAGGAGAACTTAATGCTAGTCATGCAAGAAAAGATGGACCAACATATTGAATGGGTACAAGGTCAGCTCATTAGCTTTGCCACCAGGCTTAATATGTTAGAAGAGAACCAAATGGACGTCAGAAGAGACATATAAGAACTAAAGACAAGCCAACAAACTGAAGGTATCAAAAACCAGCTTTCCAAATTAACCAAAGACATCTGTAAATATAAGAATGACTGTCAAGAAGAAGTAATTAAATCAAACCTGGAAATGAAATCACATCTCAACAGGATGATAGAAACAACCCAGAAAGATGTTGCAGAAAACAAAAATTACATTAAAATAATAAGAACATCCCTAGAATCTCTTACCAACAGGATCAATCACTGGAAAAACAGAACCTCAGCCATGGAAGACAGAAAAAAGGAGAATTCAAGGGATATCAGAACCTTGACAAAATTCAAAAGAGCAAGTGAACTAGACTCAAGGGAAATGTGGGATACCATAAAAAGACCTAATCTCAGGATCATGGGGATCCCAGAAGGAGAAGAAAACCAAACGAGGGGCATAGAAAATATTTTCAACAGAATTATTCAAGAAAGCTTCCCATACTTGGCAAGAGATAATCCGGTACAACCTAAAGAGATACAGAGGACCCAAAACAAATTGGATCAAAAGATGAATGCCCAAAGACATATCTTAGTTACAATGCCAAACATTGAGGATAAAGAAAGAGTCCTTAGAGCAACGAGAGAAAGGAAACTCACATATAAAGGAAAACCCATCAGAATCAATCAGACTTCTCCATAGAAATTTTAAAAGCCAGGAGAGCTTGGAACAAAGCGATTCTAGGCCTAAAGAAGAATGGCTTCCAACCTAGACTATTCTACACAGCAAAGTTATCCATCATAATTGATGGAGGAATTAAAGTATTCCACGAGACTAATCAGCTTTACAATTACTTGAGCACAAAGCCAAAACTTCAAAAGATATTTCATGAGATATTCCATGCAGACAAAACAAATAACTGACCCCAGGAAAGGAACAGAGAACAAACAAGGTAACAGACAACTGGTAGCAGCAACAGCTCAGATACCAACCTCCATATTCTCTACAACATGGCAAACCTCACAGTTATAACTTTGAATGTAAATGGACTCAACTCTCCTATAAAAAGGACACAGGATAGCAGGTTGGATCAGGAAAATGGACCCTTCCATATGTTGCCTTCAAGAAACACACCTTATCGCTAAAGATAGTAACCTACTGAGAGGAAAAGTGTGGAAAACAATTTTCCATGCATGTGGGAAAAATAAAAAAGCAGGTGTGGCTACTCTAATGTCCAACAAAATAGACTTTAAGCCAACAGCAATAAAAAAGGACGATGATGGCCACTTTCTACTCATCAAGGGAACAATACAGCAAGAAGACATCACTATACTAAATATGTATGTACCAAATGCAAGGGCCCCTCAGTTCATTAAGCATAAATTACTCAAAAGCAAAGCAGATATAGATGCCAACACCATCATAGTAAGAGAATTTAACACTCCACTGTCATCCATAGACAGATCATACAAACAACAGACAAGCAGGGAAATCAAGCTGCTAAATGGCACCATTGACAAACTAGGGATAACAGACATGTACAGAACATTTCACCCCAAGGACACAGAGTAAACATTCTTCTCAGCAGCGCATGGAAATTTTTCCAAAATTGACCATATACTAGGTAATAAATCATCCCTCAGCAAATTCATAAAGATCATTGTAATCCCCTGCTTCATATCAGACCACAACACATTAAAACTAGAATTAAATAATGGGAGAAGATCCAAAAATTTAACTAGATATTGGTGATTGAACAACTCGCTCCTGAACAATAAATGGGTCAAACAAGAAATCAGACAGGAAATCCAGAACTTCCTAGAAACAAATGATAATGAGGACACATCCTTTCAGAACTTGTGGAACACAATGAAAGCAATTCTAAGGGGGAAATTCATTGTTCTAAATGCCTTCATAACAAAGATAGAGAGGTCTCAAATCAACCAACTATCCTCATACCTAAGGTCATTAGAACAGATGGAAAAATCCAACCCTAGGAACTCGAGATGCAAGGAAATAATTAAGATCAGAGCTGAGATTAATGACTTGGAAACAAAGAAAACGATTGAAAAAATTGAAGAATCAAAGAGTTGGTTCTTTGAAAAAGTCAGTAAGTTTGACAAACCCCTGGCCAATTTAATCAAACGAAAAACTGAGAAGGCCCAAATTAACAAAATAAAAAATGAAAAGGGTGAGATCACAACAGATCCTGAAGAGATTGGATGTATCATCAGGTCATACTTCCAAAACCTCTACTGTACAAAATTAGAGAACCTTGAAGAAATGGATAAATTCCTGGACACATACCAACTTCCAAAGCTCAGAACAGAGCAGATAAAGACCCTAAACAATCCCATAACAATCACAGAGATTGAATCGGTAATCAAGAACATCTCAAAATGGAAAAGCCCAGGTAAAGATGGGTTCTCAGCTGAATTCCACCAACCTTCATCATAGAACTGAATCCTCTCTTTTTGAAGTTTGTCAGGGAGAGAGAAAAAGAGGGAAGGCTCCCAAACTCCTTTAATGAAGCTACCATCGCCCTAATTCCCAAAACAGACAAGGATGTAACAAAGAAAACTACAAACCCATATCCCTGATGAACTTGGATGCAAAAATCCTAAACAAAGTACCAGCAAACCAAATACAAACCCATATCAAGTCTATAATTCACCCTGACCAAGTTGGCTTCATCCCAGGGATGTAGGGATGGTTCAACATTCGCAAATTGATAAATTCACCACATTAACAAACTAAACAGCAAAAACCACATGGTCATCTCAATTGATGCTGAGAAACCTATTGACAAAATTCAACACCACTTCATGTTCAAAACCCTGGAAAGAATAGGCATAGATGGCCTATACCTCAACATGATAAAGTCAATATACAGATCTCCTAAAGCACAAATCATCCTCAATGGGGAACCACTCAAGGAGTTCCCCCTCAACTCAGGAACAAGACAGGGATGTCCACTCTCACCACTGCTATTTAACATAGTGCTTGAAGTTCTAGCCCAAGCAATAAGCCAAGAGAACAGCATAAAAGGGATACAAATCGGAGAGGAAGAAGTCAAACTATCCCTCTTTGCAGATGACATGACCTTATATATATATATATATCAGATCCAAAGAAAAGTATTAGTAATCTCCTGAAGGTGATCAATGCCTTCAGCAGAGTGGCAGGATACAAAATTAACACACAAAAATCAGTAGCCTTTCTATATACAGAAGACAAGCATTCGGTAAAAGACATCAGAGAAACTGTCCTGTTCTCTATATCCTCAAATAAAATAAAATACTTGGGAATATCACTAACCAAGGTAGTTAAAGACTTATACAAGGAAAATATTGAAACACTCAAAAGGGAAATAGAGGAGGATGTGACGAGATGGAGAGACATTCCATGCTCATGGTTAGAGAGATTCAATATAGTAAAAATGGCAATCCTGCCAAAAGCAATCTATAGATTCAACGCAATGCCAATAAAAAATCCCAACCTCCTTCTTCACAGACATTGAAAAAATAATCTCCAAATTTATTTGGAAGGGTAAGAGACCCTGAATAGCTAAAACTATTCTGAGCAGAAAATATTATGCAGGAGGTTTCACCATACCTGACTTTAAAACATACTACAAAGCCATAGTAAATAAAACAGCATGGTATTGGTAGAAAAACAGACAGTCTGACCAGTCGAATAGACTTGAAGACCCAGCCTTTAATGCAAATAACTTCAGCTTCTTAGTTTTCGACAAAGGTGCCAACAATGTTTGCTGGGCCAAAGATAGCATCTTCAACAAATGGTGCTGGACCAACTGGATAAACACATGTAAAAAAATGAAATTAGACCCACTACTCTCACCATGCACACAGATCAAATCTAAATGGATGAAAGACCTCAATATCAAGCCTGTAACCCTGAACACCCTGGAAGAAAAAGTTGGAGGAATCTTATATGAGACAGGAGTAGGGAACAACTTCCTGAGCAAATCTCCAGTAGCCCAGGAAGTGCAACAGTCACTTAACCAATGGGACCTGATCAGGCTCAAAAGCTTCTGTACAGACAAAAACACCGTTCTCAAAGTCAATAGACCCCCTTCAAACTGGGAGATGATTTTCTCCAGCTACAACTCACACAAAGACCTAATTTCCAGAACCTACAGAGAACTCAAAAAAATTAATAGCAAAAACCCAAATTGCCCCCTCACAAAATGGGCAATGATCTCAATATAGAATTCAGAGGAGGAAACACAAATGGCCTTTTCTCACCTGAGAAAGTGCTCAGTATCCCTAAGCATCAGGGAAATGCAAATTAAAACCACAATGAGATACCAGCTTACCCTGGTCAGAATGACAATAATAAAAATGTAACCGACAACAATTGTTGCTGGCGAGGATGCAGGGAAAGAGGAACCCTAATTCATTGCTGGTGGGATTGCAAACTTGTTCAACAACTATGGAATGCAGTGTGGAGACTCCTGAACACAATTGACATAGAACTACCAATGGACCCAGCTATCCCTCTACTAGGCATCTAACCACAAGATGTCACATCTTGACACAGAAACATTTGTACAACTATATTCATAGCAGCTCAATTCATAATAGACAAGTATTGGAATCAACCCAAATGCCCATCCATGGAGGAATGGACAGAGAAACTGTTGTATATTTACACAATTGAATTTTACTCAGCTGAAAGGAAAAATGAGATATCGAAATTTAGGAAAAAAATAGTCTGACTTCGAGCAGATCTTACTAAGCGAACACTCAAAAGAACGGAAAATTGGACGCTGCATATTCTCCCTCATATGTGGTCCTTAACCAGGATAACCATGCTCTTTATGCAGACTAGTATTAAGAAGTGAAAGGTTATGAATGAAGGGTAAGGGATGTTGAGAGGGGAATGGCTTAAGCTTGAGGATAAACCATATTAGGTTCAAAAACATAAAATCCTCACAAGCATATTGTAACCTATTGAGTAAATAGTGAGCATCTTCTTGCAAGAGGGGCCATGACTGGTAGGGGAGAGAGTCTAACCCTGCTTCCAACCACGGGTTCCTTCCCTCACTGAGCTGTTGACCAAAGTGACTCATGAGATTCCAACAACATGACAGAATTCTTTCAAAGCTCTTGGGTGCCCTCCCTAGGCCTGAGGCAAAACCCTGTTGCTGAAGAAACCACAGAATGCCATCGACCAGCATTGAGAGACCCTTCAACATCCGGAATGATATCCAGCCTCCAGAAGGCAGTTAGTGTAGTGCTGGAAGGCACTGCACAGGCTGCCGGTGGAAAATGATCAACGACAGCTGGAGTAAACAGAGACCACTGACATGAAACACAATCTGAGGTCATGAGTAGGCTGACCACACCCTTTCCTGGGAGAGAACAGCAAAATAAGAAAGGAGCACTTGTGCAACGGAGGAGCCTGGGCCTTGTGGAGACAATCAACAGCTTTCCAATTGGCCAATTTTCCACTTAGTGAGTGGGACCCCTTGTCTGGAACTTGGGTTTCAGCGCGATAGTCACCGGATCTCGTACTCTTGGGCTCCCAAGACAAGATGCACTATGGGAGCAATTGACGGGGAGGCTACTAAAAATAGAATCTAGGTAATCCAGAAACGTGTATATTTGTTAACCTACACTGATCACACTCTCCGATGGAGATTGTGCTTGTATTTTTCAGGATGCAGCGAGAGAGCTGGGGCCCATCTAACCCTACCAACTGACCGTAGGCCAATACCTGAGATTCTGGCAAGAGAGGAGCCACCACAGTCATAACATGGAGGATCCATATGGAACCCCACAGAGAATGACGGGAGGAATGAGGGACCCATAGCCACAGACATTCAATCTACACAGGATCAGCCAGTGAGACAGAAACCAACTATCTTTGGCACAAATACCCCTAAACTCACAACCTTAAAGCAGCCTTAATACTCATCCACCATGACTCAGGGAACTATGCAGAAGAGGGGGCGGAAAGATTGTAAGAGCCATGGTGGGGTAGACTATCCAGAGGCCTGGCATCCTTCAGCAACAACACACTAGGTCTAGGAGGACTGGGCTGAGTACTAGGCTATCCAGGGTTCCCTGCCACAAGGACTGATCCAGACGGTACACGGAGGAGGATATCCAGCTGATTGGGGATGGGGGGTATTGGGGAATTGGGGATAACAACTCATTGTTTGCCCACTGAATAATGTAACACATTATGGACAATAAGCATATATTTAAGAAAAAAAGTTTTGAAATATTAAAAAAATAGATATTCTGAATATATGATATTAAACATATGACAGAATCTATTTGGGCTCTGTATTTATAGTATAATAGTGGGTTCCTAAAATTATTACCATGCAATATATCATGCAGTGTTTGAGGAGGTTTGTGTTGGTTTGAATGTGAAATGTCCCCCAGAGCCTCAAGTGTTTGTGATTAAGCCTCATAATCCACAGTTGGTAAAGCCTTTAGGAGGTGGAGCCTTGCTGGAGCAGGTGTGTCACAGGGGGTGGATCTAGAAATTTATTATTCCCGCTCACTGGGTGCTCAGAGCTAACTTGCTCATGCTGATTACACCCAGCTGATGTGAAAAGATGTGAATTCTAGCTTCTGCTCTGCCATGCTTTGCATACCATAAAGTAATATCCTCCTTTAGACTGTAAGCCAAAATAAATCCTTTCTTCCCATCAACTGCTTCTGATAAGTTGTTTTGTCCTAGAAATGAAACTGTAACTGCTACAAGGTCCCTGATTTTATGTAAATATAATTAGAAAATCAAGAAGAACCTCTGAATCATTTCCCTTCAAAATTAATCTCATTTCATTTTCCAGACTATACTATTGGATGTCATTTAATTCTGTTTCAACTGAAACTATCACAGGAAGAAAAAAAAGAATTCTTCAAAGGAATTATAAAGTACACAAATGTTTCATGTGGAGAAGGAAAGTTAGAACATAATGATCTCTTAGTAAGTATGGTGCTTTGAATGCAAATGTCCCCCATAGCCTGGAACATTTTTGATTGAGCTACTTTCTTAGTCTCCATCAAACAGAGCCCTGATGACGTAGGTGTGTCACTGGGGGGAAGATCTTGAATCTAATCTACTCAGTGTTCAAAGACAGCTTAAATGACCTCTGGCTATTGGTTAGCTCTCTCCTGCTGATGTGTGATGTGAACCAACTTCCTCTGGCATGATGAATCTTTCTCTTAAAACTGTAAGCCTGAAATAAATCCTTTCCTCCCATAAGTCACTTTTGTTCAGGTGTTTTGTTCCAGTAACAAGAAGCTAATGGCAAAAGCAAGCATTTCTCTTTTTGTTATTAATTTTAGTTAAATCAAAAGCATTATCAAGTAAAACTGTGTTTAACACAACTCTCAGGCTAACTTCTGTTCCTCTTATATTATTGACTTTTATCAAGGCAGAAATCACATATATGATTTCTAAAATTAAAAGCTTCATTCTCATTTGATGTGAATATAAGAGTACAAATTTAAGCAGAAATTCTGATTACTATTTCTATAAGGACTCCATTTTCATATGCAGTTGCAATGATGGATCAGGCTCATATTTCACACTTTCTACTATGATCTCAAAGATTAAACAAACAGTAAAAATATATAAATGCTCACTTTTAACAGGTTAAACAGTAACTAGTTTCAAGTTATAGATTTTTAGTCTTAGAATGGAACCTAAAGATTGACTATTCTTACTCCCTTATTGTGAATATTTAGAAAACAAAGCCCAGAAATCAGTTGCCTAAAACTGTATGGTAAACTCAGAATAAGAAATCAGCATCCTTGTAGCAGTTACCTTCTTGTTGCTGGGGGAAAAACACCCAACCAAAAGTAGTTTAGAAATCATTTACCTAAAATTGTATGGTAAAGTCAGAATAAGAAGTCAGCATCTTTGTAGCAGTCACCTTCTTGTTGCTTGGACAAACCGTGCAACAAAAACCAGCTTATGGGAGGAAAGGGTTTATTTAAGCTTACAGTTTTGAGGGTGTCATGGTTTGATCCATGTGTCCCCACAAACAAATCAATGTTTTCTCAGTGATTGATCCTCAGCTGATGACAGTTTGGGTATTAGAACCTCACTAGAGCTGTGTTGTTGGGGGCGGGTTTATGGGGGTTATAAAGCCAGCTTCTCCTTGCCAGTGTTTGGCACACCTTCCTGCCATTGTTTGCAGTGCTGTGGTGGAGGTGATGTCCACCCCTCTGCTAATGCCATCGTTTTCCCTGTCAGGATGGAGTCTCCCCTCGAGTCAGTAAGCATAATAAAACCATTCCTCCACAAGCTGCTTTTGTTTGGGTTCTTTCTGTGCAGCAACTAGAAAGCTGACTGCAACAGAGGGGAAATTTCATCATTGTGGGGCAAGCATGACAGACTTGAGCAGGAAGCCTAGGCCACATTTCCATATCAATGGGGGAAGAAAAATAGTCTGTCTACCAGACTTGGCTAGAAATATACCTTCTCCAGCAAGTCTCTACTTCCCAAAGATCTCACAACTTTTCCAAAATGCCATCTGCTGAGGACCAAGGATTCAAAATGCACGAGGCTATGAGGGACATTTCTCATTCAAACCACCACAATCCTAAAACTTTGTTGGGCATCCAGGTTCATGAAGTTTCTAATGAGCCTCATGAAGTCTGAAGGATAATGGCTTATTTAATTAGCATTTTCCATAAGAAAACCATTCATCTCTTCTCATATTAGTATTAAATTTCTCCCAACATCAACATTCAATCAATGCTCACATATTTTAACAGGAAGCCAACTGTAACTTCTTTTAGCAATTACATTGTACTGAGACTTTCCATGGCAAAATGGAGTTAATTGGATGAAATCTTCACAAATTCAATCTCAAGTTACATTCTCATTTAACCTTCACTCAAATTTAAATCAGAAGGATCAACTTTCCATGAATCAGTAGAAAATAATGAACATAGTATTTATTTTTATTTTCAGTTATAAATCCAATCAAAGAAATGAGATACTAAATTTGACCTTGATTTTGTCTAAAGCTTTTGAAGATGAATTGCCTTCATGTACGTTCAAATTAAAGTCTGTTATCTCAGTTTATTGCTCAACAATAGATATATAGCTCTATAAAGGTTAGTATATGGAAATGTTTTCATTTAATGCTCCTTTCATATAGAAAATAAGGAATAACTACATATAGTTTTAAAATATTCTGATACTTCCATTTTAGAAGAAAGAAAAAATATTATTAGTGACACAAATTACTTCATCTTGAGCACTGTCACTCTCAACCAATCCCTATGATTCATTGGCTATGTTAAAAATGAAAATATTCAGTTACTATTTGGCTAACTGACTAGTATCCATAAAGCATGGTCTCATTTGTCCTTAAGAAATCTTGTTGCTATCTTACTACAAATTTAAACTATCATCCTTTCTCCTTTGTTTTTGAACATGAAATATCTCAGAAAAGTATCCTCTTGGCTTTTTCTTTGCAGTCAAGTTTTATCCCCCAACACCATTGAAACTTCACTCTTAAAGGTCACCAGTAAATAGTCTTTTGGCAATAGTCATTTTCCTAACATTTATCTTCAACATTTAACATTGTTAATGTCAATATCACCCCTTGTCATCTCCAATACTATTCTGGTTCTTTCATTCTATTGCCTCAATAGCACTGCTGGTCATAGTATGGAGTCAGTGGGACCTCTTATTTTGAAGAAGGGTAAGATATGAAAGTTTCAAATAAAATCCAATGATACAATAAATTTAGAGGGGTTGTTTTTAGATGAGTCATTAAAAATAGATAAATAATATAAGAAAAATAGAGTTAAAATCCTAGTGGAAGCTGAAATTCCATATGTGACAACCAGAGACACAGTAATCCTTACCCTTTCAGTAATGTCATTATGGTGAGTTTTTAATCTTTAATTTTGTATACAGTAACAAACTAATAGCATGTAATGTCACCAGTGATGTAGAAGGAATATGGGAAGGTTTTGTGACTCAGATAAAGAATGACATCACAGAAAAAAATCTGGGTATAGTTAACATGGTTCTTCACAATTACAAAATCTTACAACAGCACTCATCAGTTATTTCTCTATCTGTAGTAAAGTTTAGTTACATATTTATCTGTTCCTCAGAAATCTCAAGAAATCTTGGTCTGAAAATAAAAGAGCACTTCTTCAGTCTAAAATCAGAGCAACAAGGAAATCTTCCCTCAGACCACTTTCCCTGTACTATAACCCCAAACATCTTTGTTGGTTCATCTAAAGTAGGAAGAGGGAGAGAAGTAGACAGTCATGTACCTTTCCACTACCCCAAAACCTCCTCTCACCCTTCAAGGAAAACTTACTGAGAATTTGACAGATGCCAATTAATCTGTTAGATGATAAGGGTATAGAAATTAATATTACTCATAGCCAAACTAAAGTGTATATCCTACCAATACTATAAACCCAAAATTTTAAAAATCATGTATTTATTCCTCATATCGCCCCAACACCAACATATTCTGACTCTTCTTTTTTGCTGCCTTCATTATTCAATGTTTTTGTTGTTTGTTTTTTCTTTGTTTTATTATCATAATTAGATAAGATTGTATGAGCAAATTTAATGATTACCCTACCTCCTGTCGCCAACCTACTTGGGACCCTCCTTGTGGGCATACTGGATCAGTCCCTGGGGTAGGGATTTATAAATAGCACAGCAGGTAGCCAGTTCCCCCGCCCCTCTTGTGTGTTTTTGCTGAGGGGGGCTATGTCTCTGAACAATCCTTACACCCCCTCTCAGTTCCCTGAGACATGGTGGATGAGTTTTAAGTCTGTTTTATTGTTGAGGTCTTAAGTGTCTCTGGATTCTGCTCTGGGTTGTGTTGGTTATGGTTGGTGTCTGACTCTTTGACCTATCCTGGGTTATCTGACTAGCTGTGGTGATATGTCATGTTTATCAGGACACTTTCTCCAAGGCTCCATTTGGGGACTCTACAATAGGCCTGGGGTGGTTTATCTCATTGGGATGTTATCCATCTTCCTGAGGTTTGTTGGTGGAGTTGGAATGACCACAGCTCTCTCGCTGCCTTCTGAAAAATACAAACAGAATCTCCATTGAAGAGTGAGATCAGCATAAGTTACATGAGACACATATTGCTAATTTGGCATGATTCTATTGGATGTAGCCTCTCGGAAGTTCTCTGGTAGTGGGATGTTCCCTTTGGAACCCATGTTTTTGGTCTCCATAGGGTTTCTTGACCATTTGAAAACCATTGATTCTACACCCCCCAAAATTTTGATGCCGCTATTGCACAAGAGCTCATTTCTTAATCTCTCCCATAAAGCAGTGTGTTCAGCATTCTCATGACACCCATCTGAATTTGGTATCAGTGGTCTCTGCTTTCTCCAAATATCAATGATATTTGATATTTGATCCCCTGGCAGCTCATGCAGCACCTACCAGCACTATACATGCTGCCATGTGGGGGCTGGTTACCATTCTGGATCTTGCAGGGTCTCTTGGTGTAGTTCAATGAATTTCTGTGGTTTCTTCAGCAATCAGATTTTACCTTTGGCCTGGGTCAGGTATTCAAGAGCTTTGACAGATGCCTGTTTGTTTTGGAGACCTCATGGGTCTCTTTGATCAGCAGCTCAGTGTGGGAAGAAACCCATAACTGGACAGGAAGTTGCAGGTCTGGTCAGTCTTGAACATGGCCTATCTCCTCTGAGTTTTTTGTTTGTTTGTTTGTTTGTTTTTCAAAGTAGGGTCTCCCTCTAGGCCAGGCTGAACTGGAATTCGCTATGTAGTCTCAGGCTGCACTTGAACTCACAGCAATCCTCCTACCTCTGCCTGTCTGAGTGCTGGGACTAAAAGTGTGCACCACCATGCCCAGCTTACTCAATGTTTTTTGAGGTGGGGGTTGAGGCAGGCCTTGAACTGGCCTTGAATTCATTATGTTACCCAGGCTGGCCCCAAATACCTAATAATTCCCCTGCCTCAGCCTCAAAAATACTGGTTTTATAGGCATGAGCCACCATATCCTGTTTTTTTAATTCCTTATTTCTATCACAGGCAGCCAGCATCATTTACCTTAGCTTAAAATTGCAGCTTTACTACTCAGTTTCTAAACTATCCATCCTTGCCCTTGTTTTCCACTACAATGCCCTTGGATCATATTCTCATTAATTTCCTATGGATGTAATACTTGTTCTTATTTCCTTGCTTCTAGTTTTTCCTAAATTCAGTTCCAAACTTCCTTTCTCAAGCAAATATATCAACCTCCTAGTCACACCCACTGTCATGGTTTGATCCAGGTGTCCCCCACAAACAAATCAATATGTTCTGATAGATCAATCCTCAGCTAATGGCAGTTTGGGTTTTACAACCTCGATGAAGCTCTGTTGTTGGGGGTGGGCTTATGGGGGTTATAAGCCAGCTTCCCCTTGCCAGTATTTGGCACACCTTCCTGCCACTGTTTGCAGTGCTGTGGCAGAGGTGATGTCCAGCCCTCTGCTCATGCCATCGTTTTCCCTGCCAGGATGGAGTCTCCCCTCCAGTCCGTAAGACAAATAAACCCATTCCTCCACAGGCCGCCTTTGCTTGGGTTCTATCTGCGCAGCAACAAGAAAGCTGACTACAACAGTTTTGGTACCAGGATGTGGGGTAATCTGTTGCTGCTAGGACCCTGATCTTGTGGCTTTGGTCTTCTGGAAGTGATCTACAGGAGGAATGTGGAAGGATTTGAAATCCTAGCTTAAGAGATGCCTCACAGTGTTGTGAGTACAGTTTCATGGATCATTCTGGTCAGAGTTGAAAGACCTGAATATAATGAGAACTATGGACTGTGAGGTTTGGCTTACAAGGGGGAGAAAGAACTTGGTCAGGACTGTGCCAGAAGCAGTTTGCGTGAGAGGCTTACTGTGTTGTGCCGGCCTATGTCCTGGGAACCTGTGCAGGGTTGTGTTACGTAAAGATGGACTGGTGTGAGCAGATGGAGATGGCACAGAAAGAAAGATCTTTGGGTCGAAACTGCTGCCCGTTCACTTGCAATTGTTTGAGAGATTACAACCACTGAGATTGGGCCAGCTGGTCTGCACTGGAACAACAGGAAGAATGCGGACTCTTTGAAGTAAGGGGCCTGAATGCTTTGATCCCCCCTGGATTAACAAGTTGGTAGCCCACCCGGTTCTGTGAAATGGAGATTGGTTAGAAAGAGAGGGTCATTGGATTTGCAACACAGTTTTGTTTTTGAAAAATGGCCATCGGCATGTGAAGCAGGTATGCAAGGTTGCCTGCATGGAGCCTGATGGAGCCATGAGGATGAACTGTGGGTTGCAATGGAGACCCAGTGAATTCCAGGACTATGGATGGGTGCCAAGGCGAGCTGCCAGCACCAGATGACGTTTTCCCGGACTGTGAGTAGCCGAGCTGGACGGGCGGAATTGAATCTCCAAGAGACTTGTGTTATTGGTTAAGAGTCATTGAGCTTGGAGTTAGAGATTGATGGTGCCCTGTTTGTTTTAAATCTTGTATTGTATTGGTCAATCTGTTTTTGTTGTGCTCATGTTTTGCATTGAGAATGTTCTGTGCCATTACGGGTTTATTTTTGGTATTATGCCTCAGTTGAAAGCTGCGGGGACTTAAGAGTTGAGTTGAACATATTGTGTTTATATCTTGAATGATTATTAGTTTGTGGGGGCCAGGGGCGGACTGTCATGGTTTGATCCAGGTGTCCCCCACAAACAATTGAATGTGTTCTGATTGATCGATCCTCAGCTGATGGCAGTTTGGGTTTTACAACCTCAATGAAGCTATGTTGTTGGGGGCGAGCTTATGGGGTTATAAGCCAGCTTCCCCTTGCCAGTATTTGGCACACCTTCCTGCCGCTGTTTGCAGTGCTGTGGCAGAGGTGATGTCCAGCCCTCTGCTCATGCCATCGTTTTCCCTGCCAGAATGGAGTCTCCTCTCGAGTCCATAAGCCAAATAAACCCATTCCTCTACAAGCCACTTTTGTTTGGGTTCTTTCTGCGCAGCAACTAGAAAGCTGACTGCAACACCCTAAATCCCCATTTCCAATCAGGGGTTCCCCCTCACTGAGTGGAATATTTGGCCGAATTTAATGGCTGTTGATTGACTCCCCCAGGCCTAGGCTCCTTCATTGCACAATTGCTCCTTTCTTGGTTTGCTGTTCTTTCCCAGTAGGAACTGTATCCAGCCTATTCATGGCCGCAGACTCTGTTTCATGTCAATGGTCTGTTTACTCCAGTTATCAGCTTCCCCTGGCAGCTTGTGCAGTGCCCTCCAGCCCTTCACTAACTGCCATCTAGGGGTTGGTTACCATTCCAGACCTCTCTGGGACTCTCGATGAAGATTGATGGCATTCTGTGGTTTCTTCAGCAACAGGATTTCCTCTCAGGCCTGGGGAGGGCATTCAAGAGCCTTGACAGAATTCTGTCTTGTTTTTGGAAC